>PITA01009710.1:0-75950 GCA_004023965.1 Spilogale gracilis
CCTCCAATTTGTTTCTACCTTTTTGCCGATGTTCTTTGTCTCTCGTGGCGGTCCAGAAGTGGGAAATATCACATTTCAGGCTGGTTTCATGGGTGTTCACGGTGGTCTTGTAGTGGTTTTTTTGTTGGAATTCAGCTCTCTTCAGGGAACTCCCTGAAATGCGGTCACCTGGCCTTCCGCCATCTTGACCCCTCTCCTATCACATGTTCTTTAGCCATTCATCTGTCAATGGACTCGAGCCCCTTCCATAGTTTGGCTATTGTAAATAATTCTGCAATGAACATAGGTGTGCATGTATCCTTTTGAGCTTGTGTTTTATTGGAGACAAGTACCAAGTATTGCAATGCCTGGATCAAAGTGTATTTCTATTTTTAATTTTTGGAGGTACCTCCATACTCTTTTCCACAATGTCTGCATCAGTGCTAGAGTTTCTTTTTCTCCACATGCTCACCAACACTGGTTGTTTCTTATGTTTTTGATTCCAGTTACTCTTTATTTTTATATATACAACTTTTTTTTTTTTTTTAAGATTTTATTTATTTACTTGACAGAGAGAAACACAGCGAGAGAGGGAACACAAGCAGGGGGAGCGAGAGAGGGAAAAGCAGGCTTCCCGCCAACCAGGGAGCCTGATGTGGGACTTGATCCCGGGTCTCTGGGATCATGACCTGAGCCGAAGGCAGTCGCTTAACCAACTGAGCCACTCAGGCGCCCCATGATTCCAGTTATTCTAATAGGCATGAGGTGATATCTTATTGTGGTTTTGATTTGCATTTCTCCAGTGATGAGGGATATGGAGCATCTCTTCATGTGTCTGTTGGATATCTGTATGCCTTTGAAGAAATGTCTGTTCATGTCTTCTGCCCATTTTTTAATTGGAATATTTGTTTTTCGAGTATTGAGTTGTACCAGTTCTTTATATATTTTGCATACTAATCCTTTATAGGATATGTTCTTTGCAAATATCTTTTCTCATTCAATAGATCATCTTTTAGTTTTGTTTCCTTCATAGTGCAGAAGCTTTTTATTTTGATGTAGTCACAATAGTTTATTTCTGTTTTTATTTCCCTTGTCTCAGGAGATATATCTAGAAAAAAATGTTGTTATTGCTGATGTCAGAGATTACTGCCTTTGCTCTCTTCAAGGATTTTTATGGTTTCAGGTCTCACATTCAGATCTTTAATCCATTTTGAGTTTGTTTTTATGTATGTTGAAAGAAAGTGGTCCCTCTTCATTCTTTTACATGTGACTGTCCAGTCTTCCCAACCCCATTTGTTGAAGAGATTTTTCCCATTTATATTCATTCCTTCTTTGTCAAAGATTAACTGACCATATGACTGTGGTTTATTTCTAGGTTTTCTGCTATATTCCATTGATATGTGTGTCTATTTTTATGTCTAATTTACTATATTGTTTTTGAAAAAGTAGATCCTGTTTTCAAGATTGCCATGGCTTTTCCTGGTTCTTTATATTTCAATAAAAACATTAGAACCAATTTTTCAATTTACACATGCACACCTGCAGAAACTCCTGGAATTCTTTTTCCAGGGAAGCCATTGAACATATAAATCAATTTGAGGAAACTTAACATCTTATCTTAACATCTTAACAACATTATTGAATATTCCAATCAAATATGTGGTCTACTTTTCTTTTTATTTGTATCTCTATTTATCTCAATAATTTTTATATTTTTCTATTCAGAGGTCTTGCATACATTTATTTCTAAGAGTTTTATTTTATCTGCCGATGTAAGTGATATAAAATTACAAAATTTATTTTCCAATTGTTTCTTGGTTAAATATATTTAAACGAAGCTGATTTTTAGATTTACCTTATCTCCAATAAGCTTTCTAAGTAATATTTATATCTAATTTAATTTTACTTAAATTTATCTGAGAGCCTTCTTTTCCTCGAATCCTACACACACAGCAATAAGGAACTCCAGAACAAGAGAAATGAAGGTACTAACAGTGGCATCCTTACATATTTGTTATCCATTGGTATTCCAACATCTGGTATACCTCTACAAGTTTTTATTTGTTTGTTTTGTTTTGTTTTAAATTCATAATTGAATTAAGTTCTATTTCTATTACACTAAGAGAACGTTGTTGATGGTGATAATTGTTGGCGTGGTTTTGGTTTTTAATCATAAAACTGTATCAAGTTTTGCTCTATGAAATGCTTTTCTCTGAATTTCCTGACATTACTTTTCTCATCTGGGCACAAGCTGGAAGTTTTCTCCTTTGTTTGGTAAATATATTGAATTACATTAATTGATTTCCCAATGTTAACTGAATCTTACATTCATGAAATAAACCCAGTTGCGTGATAATATATAATTTATTTCATGTCTCATTGGGCTTGGTGTGCTTATCTTTTGTTTAGGATTTCTTCAACCGTGTTTATGAGATACTTTAGGCTATAGTTTTTTTCTTTCTTGTAATATCCTTTGTAAGATTTTTATGTAAGGGGATGTGTTCTCAAAACAAAAAGTTGTTCATTTTTTTCTATTATCTGAAAAGATTTGTGGATATATTAACAGTATTTCTTTCTTAAACATTTGGAAGAATTCACTGATGAACCCACCTGCATTTATAGTTAATTTGAGGACAAGCTTTACATTATGAACTCAATTTATTCAACAGATCAGGGCTACAGAAATTTTTTTTTTCTTCTTTCCTAGTTTGCCCTCAAACCTCAAAAGTTATTCATTCCAATACAGAATGTCCGGAACTCTTTGTCTTTTGGAACTCTTTCTGAATCTTTAGCTACCATGGTAGCAATAGCAAAAAAGCAGGAAAACTAATATAAAGAAGAAGCTGGCACATAATCGCATGAAATACTTTCTCAATTCAATTATAGATCAAGATGATCAAAGGGATATCTCACTCTCATCAAGTTAAAAACAAAGAAATTGAAAACCTTCACATGAATTTTCTTAATTTTACATTAACTCCTATTCCATGCTATTATCTTTTACTATTTTTGAGTTAAATACAGAGTTAGAAATGTGTGAGAATAATTACTTTTCTTCAACCTTGTTAAACATATATAATGTAAACAGCTACTAAGAAAACTGGTACAGTGAATAAATTAAAAAATCTTAATCAGATGTGAGTGGTTCTGTCTTATACAGGTTATTATATATTCAATTTTCAAGTTTATACCTTAAACCACATATACATTTATATGTATAGTTAAAACATGACATCTTTGTCATGTCATATGTAAATACATTTTTTTAATATTTAATCAAAAGTTTACATTTAAAGAAATTATACTTTTGCTTTATATTCTAGCAGTGAACATATGTTGAATAATATAAAATTTATCTCAGATAAGATTACTAGAATTAAAATGTTGATAGTGCTATTTCCTTGGTATAACATACACATTTATTTACTACTTATTATTCATCAGTGATCTTAATATCATTTAAAATACTCTCACCTTTGATTGTATGGTGTTTCCGAGTATTTGTCAATTCCAGGATTAGATAAAATTACTTTGTTAATAACAAAACTCAATGTTTGAAGTTAATTATAATAATTTACATTAAATTTTCATTTAATAATTCAGAAAAGCATTAAATATAATTTTACATCTTAATTTACATTTTTCCTAAAATACACACTAAAAAAATAGCCAACCACTATACATAGCACCCATTATCTCATTAGTGTCAACATTATATGACATCACTATAGATGACATAAAATGTTGCCTAGTTATTTTCTAGTATTAAAGGAATCAGCCTTGCTGGGAATTCAGAGACCACAGAAATGTAAGCATGGATGTCTGTTTAAATATCTAACAACACTACTATATATCTAAGTAAATATGTGTAAAATTATGGTGTATAACTTCTTTGAAAAAATGTCTTCTAATTCTTACAAAGCCAGATAGGTTTATATAAATACATGATATTTTCCCACATCAACAACCAGTAATATAAATAAGTAGAGGAGTAGAGGAAGATTAATAGCTTGGTAGAAGTACTTTAATTCAGAGCTTAACTGAGTTTAACACAAACAGTTCAATACATTAACCTTGATCAATATCCAATATGTATACTAGAATTATTTATTTGCAATTTACATGTGTTGAGATTTAAACCTTGTTACATCAATTTAACAGTTAAGTTACTGAATTGTCTTCATGTTTTGATTTTCTCCTGCAGTAGGCCTGACGGAGCCTTGTTTTGATCCCTGATATATTACCTGTACAAGTCAACACAACAGCCAATTCTATATGAACGAATTCGCAACAAATTTAGGACCATTTTTTGTTGTAAATATCATTAGTTCACCTTTGGCTGAACCTAGAATACTTGGAGTGTTTATATTTTGTTCAGATAAAACACTAAAAAATAATGGTTGTCTCTCAATCAAAGCGGATAAATAGAGACAAAATATCACACTTGTTTTCCTCTTTTTTCTCTTGCACCCAAGATCAAAATAAGCTCAAACATGAGTCTCATGAGGTGGAAAAAAATCTTCAGAGAGACAATAAGGTGTCCAGGGATGAAAATAAGGCTCTCAGAAAAGAAAACAAGTCCCTTTGGGGAGAAAATAAAGCTCTTCGACGAGAAAACAAAGCCTTCCGAATGGACAACCAATTGATCCGGGAGGTAAATCAATCCTTGAGACAACAAAACGAAGTCCTATGGAAGTTCAAAAATGTGATTTTAGAGAGCCAAAAACCAGCAGGGGAAAAAATCAATGCTTTCAACACAGAAAGAAAGTCTTATTGGCAACAGAACCGAGCCCTGGAAGCTCAGATCAAGGCTCTCAGGGAACAGGAGAAGGCCTTCCAGAATGAGGCGAAAGCTCTTCAGGAAGAAATAAGTTCTCTCCATGAGGAGATAAAAGCCTTGCAACACCAGGAGAGAGCTATCAAGATGGAGGAACAAGCCCTGATGAAAGAAGGAATAGCATTAGAGATGGAGGAACAGGCTCTGTGGAAGGAGGAACAGGCCCTTCGTGAGGAGAATAAGGCTCTTAGAGAAGAAAATAGGGCTCTTCAAGAGGAGGAAAAAGCCCTTCTGGAAGAGACAAAGGTTCTTGAAGAGTGGAATAAGATTCTTCAGGGAGAAGACAACAAACACACTTGCTGAAAAAATGCACAAGAATAAAACAGAGCAGTAGAATTGTGACTTGAAGACATAACCAGCAAACCACGAAGACCATTGACATTCCAGTAAAAATCATTAAAACTTTTGAAAGTGAAATACCATTGTTGGAATTGAATTCAAAAGCCTATAAATTTATAGTACTCTGTATTTGGTCCTGGAAACTAAATAAAGTTCTGAAAAGTTAAAAAAAATAAAAAAGGAAATGATTCATTGGGTTTACTTAGATTCCACATGACTTTTGGAGGTATATATTATTCTAGAATAGTCTGTAAAGATGTATTGCTCAAAACACAACACTAAATGCGTGAGGGGTCCACTCTTTACTTTCACAGACATTGGATGAATATTGTAAGGAATTAATAGCACAGTGGAAATACCAGTCTCAAAACCTGCTTAGAATTATGAATATAGTGAAATATAAAGTTTTCCATACTTCATTCATATGTATTGTAAAACAAATGTACTGTGGAAGAATATCATGTGTCTTTATACTTATTTCAGTGATCTAGTTGAGGAGGCCAATCAAATAAGAGGAATTTTAAAATAGTCGATAATACAGCAATTGAGTGGTTACAGGCTTGCACACTTTCTTTCCAGTTATTGTCCTCCTTTTGCTTGCTGGGAGGGAGGCTGTTCTATCTGAAAAATGTGTTAAAGAAGGAAAGAAAGGAGTGAGAAAACAAGTCTCCAAGCTTACAACAGAGGTTTCAGAGTTTGGAATGTGAATATGCAGAGCAGTTCATAATGAATGTAAATTGGGGAAGGAATAAGTGGACTTTTCAGAAGTGTTAATATTGATAATTGATTGAATTGAATGCTCTTTAAAAATAATTAGGCAAAAACTAAGTCACGTGAACTCACGGACTTAGAGTTACAATATGTAGCTACAAAACACTAATAGAGCCTGCATAGAGGGCTAGTGCCATACCTTAATTTTTTTTATTGCAAATTTGAGCACTTAATTCAAGGTAAATGTTTCATGGGTTTTACTGCTGGAGTCCAGCTCCTGTTGAACCAGAAGTCCCTGAAGAATGGACAATGTCAGCGAATGAGAGAACCCCGTAGATTCTTTCTGATCACCTGCCAGGCATTTCTGTCTTGCCGGCATTCAGTGTCTTTACTTTATTTTATTTTTTTAAAGATTTTATTTGTTTGACAGAGAGAAACACAGCCAGAGAGGGAACACAAGCAGGGGGAGTGAGAGAGGGAGAAGCAGGCTTCCCGCCGGAACAGGGAGCCCGATGTGGGACTCGATCCAGGGTCTCCGGGATCATGACCTGAGCCGAAGGCAGTCGCCCGACCAACTGAGCCACCCAGGCGCCCCAGTGTCTTTATTTATAGGCAACAAGTGACATGTCATAAAAAGGCAGAATCTTTTTGCAGCAGATGACTTTTAGTGATAAGGTACTATGATTAACAAGATAATTAAAAAGGCTTAGGTTAGTAAGTTATGGAGTTAAACTTTAAGATATAAGCTAGGTTATTAGTAAACCAGCTTGGAGTCATCCTGTCTAGCACATTAACCATAATAGGGGGTAGTGTTATTTATTTTCTAGAGGTAGGATTTAAGTTGTTTGCATAGGCCTTTTCTTTATAACTGTGTCTAAACACCATGGGGGCCATGCTCTAGGGAGGGCTTGTACAAATGGCAGTGTGTTTTAACTACCTTGTTATTCTTTGACTATTGATTGTCCATTCTCACTGTAGACACCAATATCAGGGAATGTGGGTGTTTGTGTTGAAAGGATGGAATGTAGGCCTCTGGGAGGGAACCACCATTTGTCATTAATTAACAAAGGCACATGTAGTAACTTATGTTCTGCCCTTGTTTGTGCCTCATCTTCAGAGAGAAAGGCCTTTTCCTTTGGGCTAAACTCTTCCTTTGGGCTAAACTAATTCCTAGCTCAAGGGCCCTAAACTGCCTTATAATCTTTCCTAGGATCTGCATGCTTTTAAAGGGAAGGTTCTGGGAGAAGTTTCTTCAGTGATTTGATCTGAAGTCTTTATAGTAGGGCTAAGGGTATGGTCTTTATGTGGTACCTGTAAAGAACTCTTGGTTTGGTTTGGAGCACCCTGAGGCCCTGCCAAGAATAAGGTGTTTTAATTTTAAGATAAGAATTAACAGTAGGAAGAGGAGATGCCAGTTTCACTCCATGCGGCAGGAGCTGTACTCACACTGCCATTTCTGTGACTGTGTCAGCCAGCGAGGCCTGGGTGGCTCCCTGCATTTTACTGAGTATAACTGAAGTTTTTATCTTGTTCTGATTCTTGTCTGGTGTTGGGGAATGGGAGAATAAGAAATCTATGGGAAGAGAACACTTTTTTTGTTTTCCTTAGGTGCTGCTATATCTGCAAAAGACTAACATACATATATTGAATATCTGTAATTATCACGCTATTAAGCACGATATTTACACTTAGGTATAAAAAGTGAAAAAAGGATTTTAACGATTCCATAGAATAGGAAAGAAGATAAAACATTATTACTTCATTTCTTAAGACTACCTGCCTGTAAACAGTTTGCTGACCACTGTTTCTTGGAACTTATTGCCACCACTTAGATAAAATGAGAAGATTAAAAAGCAAAGCTTGTAGATGTATGCTTGACAATTGCAGTCCAATTAGGACAAAGAAGAAATGCAAAGCCTGTTATCATTCTTTCTACCTCAGAAGAAATCTGCAGGCAGGAGAATGACCAACTTGGTGTTCTAGGGATTTGTGAGTATGTGGCTTTATTGCCTACACATTAATTTTGATATTTTATTGTTCACAGAAAAGAGTCCTTGCTGTACCAATTCCCTGCTGTAGTATTTAGGAGAAATAAATTATTTTACTCTTTGGTGATGAGGTCAGAAGAGGAGCATCCATGGCATGCGTATAGTTATCAATGGCTCCTCTCAGTGAGAAAGCATCATTATTGCATCATAATTAAATCAGCAGCAACGCAGGTTAAACTGCAGGCTTAGTACATACTGATTAGAATTTCAATATCTCCTCTTTGAATTCAAGTGCTAACCTGAAAACTGGTACTGCTACAAAGAAATTCTGGTTAATCTTTATAACCTACTCTACAAGTGAAAAATTATATAAGCAGGGGATGGGTTAAAACAAGTTATATTGATATCACTTACCATAATGTCTAATGTTTTACCCTTACAGACTAATCAAAAGTTTCTACTAAAATTTCTAGTTACTGTATTTATGAAATGCTATATTGAAAACTTTATTTTGCAATATAATTAATTGGATACACTTGCATGTACATTAAAAAGTTTTCATATTTCTGTTAGATATCAATTTCATGGAAACTGTTAAAAAGAGGAAATACTTTCAGAGAAAAATAGGGGCATTCTGATGCTCACAATGCAGGAACTTTAGTGTATGCAAACTTTTTTTCTTTGTTGTTCATTTCTGGACCTTTCCTCATGATTTCCAGAAAGGATGGTCACCTGAATACCTAATGTTCTCAATGGGATTGCCCTTCCTCCAGTCCAGGTCATTAACTGCAGGGGATAGTTGCATGGATGCTCCGAATATCTTCTTAGAGATGACAGATTGCTTAGCTTTAAGATACCCTCGGGTTTAAACCCTATACTAATGCTCATTTATTTAAGACCACATGTTTCAGACTCCCAAGTCCACCCTTCATCGCTTTGATTTATACTCCATGACGCTTTATATAATCTCTAATATATCCCAATTCTACATAATTCCTCACCTTCTTGAACATTTTATCAAACCTCCAAAATCTTTACTTCTTTTCTTAAAGTTCCTTTGTCTTTTTAACCTAGATAGACCTCAATGACACTCCTTGCTTAGTGTGCCTTTCAAGTGAAAGCTTTCGGGCACCAGTGAAGACGGAGCTAGTGTAGATTTCCACAAGTCTCCATTTGCAAAAATGTTACCCTATTTCCTCCTTCAAAATAATTTGTTTCAATGAAGCACATATGAAATACCATTTCTATCTTATGTGATACTTCATATTCAGACATCCTATTTGTCTCATTCAGATACAAAAACTTTAGAATATGGCTCACAATATTTCTCCCCCTCCCCTTCTGCTTTTACCTCCTCTGTATGACTTCAAACTGCATGTAGGGATTAGTCCAAAAATGTGTCACTCAACACCTTAGATCTTCTTTTTATAAAAAGATTATTTATTTATTTGAGAGAATGAGAGACAGAGAGATAGTGAGAGAGAGGATGAGCAAAGGGGACAGGGAAAAGCAAGCTCTCTGCTGAGCAGGGAGCCCCAGTAGGGCTTGATCCCAAGACCCTGGGATCATGACCTGAGCTGAAGGCAGACACTTAACCGACTGATCCACCAAGGTTTGGATATTACTTTCTCAAAAACTATTTCTTCCGTATCACCTCAGTCTCCATCCTTTTACTGTCATATCTCAAAACCTTTATAACTGGCAAGTACACTGATTCTGATCTAATTCTCTGACCGGTGTAGAGTGGTTTACCCATAGGGAATACTAGTCTCCATTTCACTGTAGTTCCCTTTGATGTACCCTACTTAGTTCCAATCCCCCCCACCCCCCTACAAAGATCTACAAGAATAAGCCAAAGCTATTGCTGTATCATTTGGAAATATTGAGACAAGATATTCAAGGATAATGAAGTCTGCTAAAAGAGACTGTTCATAATAAGCTCAAAGGACAGTATATATATTTTTTCAACTTGTCATTCATGATGTCATGTTGGTATCTTCAAATTTGTATCTCCAAATTAAGGCTTTTTTCTTTTCTTTCCTTTTTCTTTTCTTTTTTCTTTTCTCTTTTCTTTCCTTTTCCTTTCTCCTCCCTCCCTCCTTCTCTCCCTCCTTTCTTTCCTTCCTTCCTTTCCTAAAGCTAATAGTTAAATTTACCAACACAAAGTCAAAGTGCTTGAAAACTGTTTAAAGAAAACAATGAAATCTAGGGCACCTGAGTGGCTCAGAGAGTTAAGCCTCTGCCTTTGGCTCAGGTCATGATCTCAGGGTCCTGTGATCTAGTTCCACATCAGGCTCTCTGCTCCGTGGGGAGCCTGTTTCCCCCTCTTTCTCTGCCTCCCTCTCTGCCTATTTGTGATCTCTCTCTCTCTCAAATAAATAAAATATTTTTTAAAACAAGAAAACAATGAAATCTAGATGTTTTATAATCCCTGAATTTGTTCATTTTAAATAGAGAACTCTGTCCATTTAATTTCAGATATTGATAGCATCAGTTATTTATCTTTCAAATAAACCTCATATGACATTAATAGTTTATATTCGTTGATCATGATTCATATTTTAAAAAGGAAAAATAAATGGATAATTGAAACAATGAAGCAAGACTTTTTTTTCTAAAACATTATTATTATTTATATCAAGGCATATATTTTAATATTTACTTAACTAGTTAAGAATCATAGTTACTGTTCTTAAAAAATACTAGTACATAATTTTGTAATAGGGAATGAAAAGCATAAACAACTGCAATATTACACAAATTGAAGAAGGAATTGAGAATAAACAGCTATTTTATGTTCAGGATACAATACATTATATTCAGGACTATAAAACGCCAGACAGCAATCCCAAGAAAATGGGTCACTAAGGGTCTCCAAAAAGAAATCATTGTATAGTTAAGGATACTAGGAAAATATTACAGCTGTCCAAAATTATAGATTTTGCACTGAACAAGGTGTGATAAACTAAATTAGATTCATAGTGAAAAGCCAAAGGACCTACAGTTGGATCATCAAAAGAGAATAAATTTAGGGTTGTTTTACTAAATAAAAACAAAAAGAAACAAATGATCATGATTCACTTAATTTTGATATTTATATTATTTCTGAAAAAATAACTAAAAATAAAAGTTTATTCAACAATATTAAAATAGGATATTTGGTATTATCCATAATTCTGCTCCAACTTTTATTTTTAAATTCTAAAATCCTTGGATGTATCTTGGAGACAGTAAAGTTACATGTATTATAGATGTATTTTATACCTCCTAAAATTATCTAACAACATTCAGTTTATAGAACTTATCACTATTACCACTGCATAGTGGAAAATTTTAACATCTTTGATAAAATTTACTAAAAACCTTTCTGATTTAAGCTCATTGGAAAACTAGAAGTAAAATTTGAATCACTATAACACATAATGCCATAACAAATGAGACCAAAAGGACCTCTAGAAATCTTTTCTATAAACACTAGGGATTCAATTTCCCAAATGTGATAATGTGCAACAATAGTTCTACTATGTCATCACTCTTTATGTTCACTCTATTTGTTTTCCCCACAGTGAATCTAAGCTAAACCACCTGATTTGCTTTAGCCAAGGAGATGTGACCAAATGACATAAGCAGAACCTCAAAGAAACATTTATCTATTCTACTGACGTGCTACTATTACCACCATTGCCCTCAGAGAACTCCTGGGCCAGTTTGCTTTGAGGTAGACTTGTTAAGAAGATTTAATTTCTACCAGTAATCCCATTGGAGGCCAACAACCATCTGAGCACAGGCATGTACATAAGTCCAACATAAGCTGGAAGAACCCAGAAGAGCCAAATCTTAATCACCAATCCACAGTCCTATAAGCCAAATAAATGCTTATTAATTTTTGGAACTAATGTTGGGTTTGTTATAAAATTTGATTGCGGCAATAAAAGCAATAAACATCTGATAAATTGAAATTTGTCTTCCTTCTGTTATTATCTAATGATATTTATTCTTTTGAAAATTCTAATATTTAAAAAGGTTCAAGGCATTTTCAGTTAAACAGTGACATGTTTTGCTATATACATTTGTAATAATAAATCTACTTACAAATTAATTGCTTTAAATACATTTTACCAAATCAAAAAATGTCATGGTTAACTGAAAACTGCAGTGATAATACTTAAAAATTTTAATAAACTCTTCAATCTAGATGAAAGAATAAACAATCATGTTCTTAGTAAATGAAATTTCAGAATAATGCATATGAATTACTTTAAACTGAAAATAAGATGACAAGTGTTACTAAATATTTACATATGACAAGAAAAAGGTGCAAATACTTTAAAGTACATCTAAATCATACTTCTAATCTGTATTCAACCTAGGAAAAATTCAGACACATACAACCTGTAAGATTATCTTCATACTCAGTAAACAGAAATCATGATTGAAGGGGCCAGTTTAATTCTAGAAAACTGGGTTATTTTAGACTGGCTTCATTTCTTTTTTTTTAATTTAATTTTATTTTTTCAGTGTTCCAAAATTCATTGTTAATGTACCACACCCAGTGCTCCATGCAATACATGCCCTCCTTAATACCCACCACCAGGCTCACCCATCTCCTTACCCTCCTTCCCTCTAAAACCCTGTTTGTTTCTCAGAGTCACAGTGTCTCATAGTTCATTCCCCCCAATTCACTTTTCCTTTCATTTATTTTTTTCCATTAGATATAACCAATTATTAGTAAATCAGAGATAATCTATTCTTTGAGTGGCTTCATGGCCAACCACTTTGCTCCTACAACAGTATTAAGTCATGTGCCCCATAGTTCGTGAACCAATCTTAAAGTAGGCAGTAGAACGCCAGACAAACTTTGGAATTAAGTTAAATCCCACAGATGTCAGATATTAGAACCAACAAAATTCACTGTGTTTCCAAGTCCCCTTCACCAATGACATGTCCAAAAATTTCATTTACCAGAGGCAAACTTCCATATAGCCTCCTATTTAGTGCAGAAAGTGAGAGAGACCAAAATCTGATGCAGGTATAGAAAGGAATTTAACAAGTGATAAGTGTTATTTAATACACTGAATAAAAGATGACTCAGCCACTTAGTGATTTTGACAATAGATTATCTGATAAAGTAAAGTTAGGTACATGCTCTACTTCTTTCCATCACTATCACCAAAACACAACATATTTTTGTATGGGTATGTGAAATAGCTATACATTGATATCTGTATCCATTTACTTTGGTTTGCTAGGGCTGCTACAATGAAGTATCACAGATTGGGAGACTTAAATAATCCAGAACTCACAGTTCTGGAGTCTACAAGTATAAGGTCAAAATGTTGGCAGGACTGCGGTGTGAGGTCTCTCTCCTTGGCTTCTTTATGGTCATCTTCTATGTCTTCACATGGTCTTCCCTTTGTGTGTCTATGGTTTAATATTTCTTATTAGGACCCACCCATGTGACTTAATATTACCTTAATTATCTCACTCAAGTGGCTATCTCCAAATGTCACATTCTAAAGTATTGGGGGGTTAGGAGCTCAACATAAATTTTAGGAGACTACTCTTCAGTCCTTAACACCATACATAAGATGCAGCTATACTTCAATATATAAGACATCATAACATGATACATAAAACATATCATCATAAAAAAGAGAAAATCTAGAATCTATATAAAATTAAGAGTTATATATTTGTTAAAATAAAAAAAAACAAAGAAAAACTCTCCATAGCAAAATTTATTAGCAAAATGGATGAATATACAAAGATTCAGAAAAACAGTTGCAATACACATCCCATAGAAAAGCTCTAAATATTAATATGGAGAAGACAATGATCCTTGGAGAAAAATATAATCAGGTTGGAATGTAGAAGTAAAACAAAAAGAAAATCAACATATTATATTTCCATTCCTGAAAAATTATGTCTTTCTGAGTTTGGTAGACCCCTTGTATATTGGATCTAATCCTACCAAGCACCTCTGAGTTAAGAACAGCTTCTCTGGTCAAGACAGACTTTTCTCAACCACCACATTCCATTCTGTAGAGAAAGCTGAGATGCTGACTTCCCTTTTCCAGCTGGTCTCAATAGCTTAAACTGTTCTCTTGACATCATCACCATCGAGATGGCCTAAAGCACTATCAGAAGAGGAAAGTCCAAGTCCGCAGGGGATTGGTTACTCTAGCTCACTTCTGGGAAGTGGGAATTTACAGTCACTTGCCATTCTTTCCCCTCTGTCTCTGATGATGATAGTAGTAGTTTCAGTGGTCTATGTGAATACGTCAAGGAGAGAACAAAGTGGGGCTTCAAGTTCCCAACCTGTTCCAGAATATCTACACAACATCTCTAGGACACGGTAGTACTGTGAAGAATGTTTCTGAACCAGCTTTGAGCTATAATGCTTTTTATCTATCCTGAGCAATTAACTTGCAATCTTGCTGAGCCACACTCTTAAACTGAATAATTGAATTACAGAAGTAAGTTACTTTGTTGGTGAGTTGGTCTTACAGAACCTTTACAATTACAACTCTACATCACTTTTTCCTTCCTAATAAGTTAATTCTTTTTAGTTCTCATAAAATCCAGTGAGCTGGGAAGATACTAGTTTTGGCATATGTAAAAATCTCAGGTTCCACCCCTGACAGGAATAAGAACTGAGTTGCTATTCTGCAACAAGGAATTGCACTGCTGTAAGGATGTTTTCCAAACTGTTCCATGTCCTACCTATATTGTTATATCATGTTAATCCAAGGACTGTTGATTTGATTTTAAAGAATTTTTCATCCCACCCAGAGTGGGTAAATTGGTATATTAGCACTCAAAATCACCCTTACAGTTTTCATTTTTTTGAAATTTCATGATCATGGGGACATTTTTTCATAATTTATCATGAATTGTAGACAATTTTCTTCCTAAAAACTCATTTTGTCTTTGCCATGATATTATTATTTAATATGATCCTTCTGTACACAGTATAAATACAACATCAACACATATTAAAGCTTTACAAAGACAGCATACCTATTATTTTCCATTCTATGATAAATGACAATTTGTTTCCTAGTAAGAGAAAGATCAAATACAAAAGAAATAAATTTTGTTTAAAGCATATTTAGATATTAAAGAAGTAGATAAAGTAGAAAGTTCATTTTTGAATGTCATTACAGGGTTACAACAAAGATCCTGAAAGTAGGAGTCTATTGATAGAATTCCAGTGAGCACAGTTTAATTCCAAATCAGTCACAGTTCTGACTCAGAGAGAAAAATCTTTTTTTTTCAATCTACTTTCTGCACGTTGTTAGTGAACATATTAGTTAATGACCTGAAGGCAAATCCCTGACAATGTGATTTTGTGCTAATTGTGTGGAAAAATATTTCTAGCTTTTAATAATGCTACATTCTGAGATGCTATAGGGAATTCATCTTCCCTATTTGAGCTATTCTATTCAACCTTCCTCAAGGGCACTGAATTATATTGAATGAGTCATCCAATATTCACATCATATCTAAAATCAAGGAAAACTCTCAAGAGGAAATGCTAGGGATTAAACACTCTCATTCTGTTTACATTCAGTTGGCATTAAAATAAAAAATAAGTTATAAAATCAATTGTATTGAGTAGATATTTTAATATCTCATTTTCATAGGGCCTTATATTAAAATGTCAAACCTTTAGATATAACAATATTTTAACAATATTTTTATCTTTATATTTACAAAAGCTCCTTATTTATTATTATTTTTTATTTATTTATTTATTTATTTATTTATTATTAGTTATTTTTAAACATTTTATTTATTTATTTGACAGAGACAAACACAGCTAGAGAGGGAACACAAGCAGGGGGAATGAGAGAGGGAGAAGCAGGGAACTGGATGTGAGGCCGATCCTGAGACTCTAGGATCATGACCTGAACCAAAGCAGATGCTTAATGACTGAGCCACCCAGGTGCCCCATAAAGCTCTGTATTTAAATTTTTTTTTCTTTAAAACATTTTTTCTTGATTGTTAATCAAATTAAAATACAGTGGGCTCCTATTAAAATAAATGTATGCTGGGCCTCCTGGGTGGCTTAGTCATTAAGCATCTGCCTTCGGCTCAGGTCATGATCCTGGAGTCCCGGGTTCAAGGCCCACAATGGGCTTCCTGCTTGGCAGGGAGCCTGCTTGTCCTGCTTCCCCCTCTCTCACTCCCTCTGCTTGTGCTCCCTCTCTGGCTATGCTTCTCTCTGTCAAATAAATAAAATATTTAAAAAATAAGTAAGTAAATAAATAAATGTACACTTCATGAGTATGGTTATTGGAGGAGACGAGTGCTTTAGCAGCCTTAGGTTGGAGAAAATATATTAAGTTGAGGTTTGTTAAAGGATAAGGTATAAAATACATATAAATTTAAAATTGTTGAAGGAACATTTGTTATTGACTTTATTATGATTATAAAAGCTTATTTAACGATACTGAGTCTACTGGCCCCTGGGTAGCTCAGTCAGTTAAGCGTCTGCCTTCAGCTCAGGTCATGATCCTGGGATCCTAGCTCAGGTCATGATCCTGGGGCCCTGGAACCGAGTTCCACATCAGGCTTTCTGCTCAGTGGGACCCTGCTTCTCCCTCTCCCTGCCACACTGTCTACATGTGCTCTCTCTCTTTCTCAAATAAATAAAATAAAATCTTTAAAAAAAGACTCTTTTGATTCATCATACATAATGGACTTGATATTTATATATTAAATGTGTTCATGACTTTATTTTTAATTAATCAAATATAAATATGAATGTTCTAAGTGATACAGAAAACAGGTTTATAAGTTAGAATTTCTTGCATTTTCAATTTCTCTTATTTTAATTGAATTTTTCACATAATGCAAAATCCTATATTCTACTCCTGCCACACTCACTCATGGCACCTTTTCTAATGTATTTAATGTATATATTTTCAATCCATCCAAATTATGCTGAATTAGATATAAAAATGTCTTTTAAAATTATATAGTTTTGCTTGGAAATGTGTTTTCATTTTTTAAACAGTATTGTCCTATAAACTATATTATGTTCTTACTTTTTCCATTCAACATTAGTTTTTTCAACTATACTGAGGCTCTTATAAAATAAATATATTCATTATATTTGATGTATTTATTTATTATACCACCACACAGATAGATCTCACAGTTGTAAATGTACCTCTCCAGAATGGACTTGTAATTTGCCTACACCTCTGTGCTACCCAAAACTACAACACTGTGATGACTATCTTTATTAATATCTTTCTGCAGACTTGTGAGAAAGATTTTAGGGGGTATTCACTCTACCGTGTGACTACTTGATAGACATGGGATATTTGCATATATGCTTTTACCGGATGTTATCAACATCTCCAGAATGCCTACACAAGTTTATATTTCCATTAGCAAAGCTAAAGTTTCCCCATATTTCCCCATATTCTTACATTTCCCCAAATTTCCCCATATTCTTACATTTCATTGTGCTGCCTCTACATTTTTGTCAGTCTGCTACTTGCAGGAGGGTATGCAATTTTTATTTTAATATATATTTCTACATTTACTGATTAAGCTGACTGTGAATATATCAGCTACATAGATACTTCCCCAAAGGCAATGTAACAAATTAACAAAGAGCACAGATCTTGGACCAAGACAGTCTAAGGACAATCCTACCTCCATCACTTACTTAGACAAAAATAAACTTGGATACATTACTTACTCTCTGTGCCTCACTCTATTCATCCATTACAAGGATAATCATAGCTCTGTGAATGTTTAAAAAATTAATATATATAAAATGCCTAGCACAGTGTCTAGTACACAGTAATTGCTATGTAAATGCTATTATTTTTATTAATGTCCTGAGCACATTTTTTCAAACATTCCCTTTGATTATTGAACTGAATGATTTCCTTTATAATATAGAAATTAAGCATTTTCACATGTTTCACATTGCCTATATCATCTCTAGTCTGTCATACAGAAGTTAACTTTGCGTATAATGTAGTTTTTGTTTAGTAAAGATCTTTCACTTTAACCTAACCAATGTAAAAAATTATTTGCACATTGTTTAGACTATAAGCACTTGCTTTTTGAAAAAATGTTCATAACACTGTGGTTACAAAAATAACCTACTTTTTGTGTCATTAATTTTACTTTTGACATTTGGGTATTTAATATATGGAAAGCAATTTTTTATCCAATTTTGTAATCCAACTTTTAAAGTCTATATACTGAGTCACATTACCATACTAAAGTATAACTTTCCTGCTGCCCAATATATTACCTCTTACCAAATATGAAGTAACCGCTGTCCATGAATCTGTTTCTTGGCTCTCTCTCATCTAAAGAGCTTGTCAGTTCTTTCACAAAAACTATACTTTTTACTATTACATTTTTGTTTACTGTCTTAATGTCTACTAATGCCACATACACACGTGCATGCATATGATATATGTATACTTAACTTTCCACTTTAGAATTATAACAGATAGCATTAACTTTATCTCAGTACATAAATTACAGAATAGGTGTAGTTTCCCAAGAATTTCTTCTGGGGATATGTTGGAATTTCATTGAGTATATAGATAAATTTTGGAATTAATACTTTTTTAAAAATAATAATTTATTTTTATTTTTTAGTGTTCCAAAATGCATTGTTTATGCCCCACACCCAGTGCTCCATGCTACTCGTACCCTCAATACCCACCACCAGGCTCATACTTCTCCCCACCCCCCACTTCCAAAACCCTCAGTTCGTTTCTAAGAGTCAAAAATCTCTCATGCTTCGTCTCCCTTTCTAATTTACCCCAATTCACATTTCCTTTCCTTCTCCCACTATCCTCCATGTTACTCCTTATGCTCCACAAGTGAGTGAAACCACATGATACTTGATTTTCTCTGCTTGGCTTATTTCAATCAGCATAATCTCCTCCAATCCCGTCCATGTTGCTACAAAAGTTGGGTATTCATCCTTTCTGATGGAGGCATAATATTCCATTATATATATGGACCATATCTTCTTTATCTATTCATCTGTTGAAAGGGACCTTGCCTCTTTCCACAGTTTGGCCATTGTGGCTGTTGCTGCAATGGACATTGGGGTACATATGGCCCTTCTTTTCACTAAATCTGTATCTTTAAGGTAAATACCCAGTAGTGCAATTGCAGGGTCATAGAGTAGCTCTATTTTTAATTTTTTAAGGAATCTCCACACTGTTTTCCAAAGTGGCTGCCCCAACTTGCATTCCCACCAACAGTGTAAGAAGGTTCCCCTTCTTCATAGCCTCTCCAACACTTGCTGTTTCCTGTTCTGTTAATTTTGGCCATTGTGACTGGTGTAAGATGGTATCTCAGTGCGGTTTTGATTTGAATTTCCTTTATAAGTAATAAAGATGAACATTTTTTTCATGTCTCTGTTAGCCATTTGTATGTTTTCCATGGAGAAGTATCTGTTCATGTCTCCTGCCCATTTTTTGATGTGATTATCTTTTTTTAGTTGTTGAGTTTGAGGAGTTCTTTAAAGATCTTGGATATCAGCCCTTTGTCTGTAGTGTCATTTGGGAATATCTTCTCACATTTCATGGGTTGCCTCCTTGTTTTGTTAGCTGTTTCCTTTTCTGTGCAGAAGCTTTTTATTTTGATGAAGTTCCAAAATTTCATTTTTGCTTTTGTTCCCTTTGCTTTTACAGACATGTCTTGAAAGAAGTTGCTGTGGCCGATGTCAAAGAGTTAATGCTTATGTTCTCCTCTAGAATTTTGATAGATTCCTGTCTCAGGTTGAGGTCTTTCATCCATTTTGAGTTTATCTTTGTGTGTGGCATAAGAGAATGGTCCAGTGTCATTCTTCTATATGTAGCTACCCAACTTTCCCAGCACCAAATTTTAAAGAGGCTGTCTTTTTTGCCACTGGATATTTTTTCCCGCTTTGTCAAAGATTATTTGACCATAGAGTTGAGGGTCCAAATCTGGACTCTCTACTCTGTTCCATTGGTCTATGTGTCTATTTTTGTGCCAGTACCATGCTGTCTTGGTGATTACAGCTTTGTAATAAAGCTTGAAATCAGGTAACATGATGCCCCCAGCTTTGTTTTTCTTTTTCAACATTTCCTTAGCAATTCAAGGTCTTTTCTGGTTCCATATAAATTTCAGGATTGTTTGTTCCAGCACTTTGAAAAATATTGGTGAAATTTTGATCGGGATGTCATTGAAAGTATAGATTGCTCTGGGCAGTATAGACATTTTAACAATGTTTATTCTTCTGATCCATGAGCATGAAACGCTTTTTCATCTTTTTGTGTCTTCAATTTCTTTCATGAGGGTTCTGTAGTTCTTTAAGTACAGATCCTCAACTTCTTCCGTTAGGTTTATTCCAAGATAGCTTATGATTTTTGCTGTTATACTAAATAGAATTGATACTCTGATTTCCCTTTCTATATTTTCATTGTTAGTATATAAGAACACAACTAACACATTTTTTTTAAAGATTTTATTTATTTATTTGACAGAGAGAAACACAACTAGAGAGAAACATAGCTAGAGACAGAACACAAGCAGGGGGAGTGAGAGAGGGAGAAGCAGGCTTCCCACCAAGCAGAGAGCTTGATGTGGGACTTGATCCTTGGACTCCAGGATCGTAACCTGAGCCGAAAGCAGACATTTAATGACTGAGCCAACCAGGCACCCCTAAAATAAAAAAAAAATCTTTTTTTTTTAAAGAAAGAGTGGTTTATTTTCTTCCCTATTGCTCCTTTTTATTTAATAAGTTATTTATATTTTCAGCAGTAAGTTCTTATGTATTCTTTCTTAAGATAATTTCTAGACAATATTTTTGTTATTATTAGCCTAGTGATTTTTTTTAAACACTTATAGTTGGTCATTGCTAGTTAAATAAATACTAAAGATTTCTATGTACTACTGAAACCCACTTTGTATTTGGTGGCTTAACTGAAATTTTATTAATTCTAATTGTTGAATATTGTTTCTTTGTCAATTATTATACCATGTCTACATCATGCCGATTTTATCTCCTCTTCCAATTTTTATATCTCTAATTTTTTAATCATATGCCACTGACTGGGACATCCATTAAAGTAGGAACAGTGCTGATAACAGAATACTTTTTCTCATCCCTGACATTCCTAACACAGCATGAAAAATGTATCCATTCAATACAGATTTTGTAAATATCATTATTAAATTATAAGAAAGCTATTTTGTAATCCTAGTTTCCAAGGGTTCAATATTTTATTGGGTTAACTGAGCTAATTAAAAAAAAAAGAGAAGACACAAATTATTATATCAGCAATGAGAGAATATCACTACACATTTCATGCATATTAAAAGGAAATTAAAAGACTAGTATTAAAAAACTCCATGCCCACCAATTTAATAACCTAGATGAAATGGACCTAATTTTTTTTAATATACAACCTACAAGATTCATACAGGAAGAAACAGAAAACTTGAAGATACCTATTATCTAATAACAGACTTCAATCAATAATTAATAACCCTTCAAAAAAGAAAGCACCAAGCCTAGATGGGTTCATTAGAATAGTCTACCAAACAAGGAAGAAATTATACCAATTCTCTATAATCTTTCTTCAGATGGTAAGAACAGAGGAAAATATCTTAACTCATTCTATGAGGCCAGCATTACCCTCATACCAAAGCCAGGCAAAAATATTACAAGAAAAAACAGTGTAGATTAATAACTCATATGAACACAGGTATAAAATACTTCAACAAAATATTAACAAAATCAATCCAACACTGTATGAAAAGTATTATGCAACATGATCAAGTAGGATTTGTTCCAGGTATGCAAGACCGATTCAAGTTTCAAAATAAATTAAGTAACCCATCATATTTTTAGGCTAAAGAAGAAAAATCACATGATCATATCAGTATATGCAGAAAAAGCATTTACAAAACCCAAAACCCATTTATGATAAAATCAGCAAACTAGGTATAGAAGGGGATATCTTCAACATGATAAAGACTATACATAAAAGCCTATAGCTAACATTATATCTAATGGTGAGAAACTAGAAGCTGTGCTGCTAAGATCAGGGACAAGAAGGCAAGGATGTCCTCTCTCATCACTCATTTTCAGCATTGTACTGGAAGTATTAGCTAATAAAATAAGACAAGTACAAGGCATGCAGATTGGGAAGAAAGTAACAAACTTTGTTCCCAGATAATATGATTAGCCAGGTAAAATTCCAAAAGAATTGACAGAAAAACTCCAGGAACTATTAAACTTTTGTATTAAGGTTGTGAGATACAAAGTTAATATAAAAAAAAATCAATTGCTTTCAACATATCAGTAATAAACAAATGACATATAAAATTAAAAACATTACCATTTACATTAGCATCCTCTAAAATGAAATACTGATGTATACCTCTAACAAATATAAACAGTATCTATATGAAGAAAACTACAAAGCTGATGAACAAAATCGAACTACTAAATAAGTGAGGCGATACTCCGTGTTTATGGATAGACTCAATGTTGCCAAGATGTCAGTTTGAAACCCAATAAAAAAATCTCAGCAAGTTATATAGGTATCAACGAGTTTATTCTAAAGTCTATAGAGAGGGGCGCCTGGGTGGCTCAGTTGGTTAAGCAACTGCCTTCAGCTCAGGTCATGATCCCAGAGACCTGGGATCCAGTCCCACATCGGGCTCCCTGCTCAGCCGGAAGCCTACTTCTCCCTCTCTCACTCCTGCTGCCTGTGTTCCCTCTCTGGCTGTGTTTCTCTCTGTCAAATAAATAAAATCTTAAAATAATAATAATAATAATAATAATAAAGTCTATAGAGAGACACAAAAGACCCAGAATAGTCAAAATAATATTGCAGGAGAAGAACAAAGTCAAAGGACTGACACTACTTGACTTCAACACTTCCTATAGATACTGACACAAAGACTTGTCAAATAGATCAAGGGAACAAAAGGGAGAGCTAAGAAATAGACCACTCAGGAAAGAGTCAACTGATCCTTGACAAAGGAGCAAAGACAATAGAATGGGACAAAGATAGTCTTTCTAACAAATGCTATGGAGAGAAAAGAACTGAATACCCACATGCAAAAAGGAAAAAAAAATGTAGACTCAAACCTTACAAGTTTCGCAAAAATTAATTCATAATGAAGCACAACCTTAAGTGTAAAACACAAAACTATAAAACTTCTGAAAGATAACATGAAAGAAAACCTAGATGACCTTGTGTGTGGCAATAACTTTTTTGGTACAATATCAAAGGCATGGTCCATGAAAAGAGTAATTGATAAGCCAGGCTTCATTACAATTATAAATGGAAAAGACAAGCCAAAGACTGGGAGGAAATATTTGCAAAGAACATTTCTGCTACAGGACTGCTATCCAAAATATAGAAAGATCTCTTAGAATACAACCATGAGAAAACAATCAAAAAGGATCAAAGACCTTAACAGCTCGCCAAAAAATATAAACATTTAAAATAAACATGTGAAAAAATATTCCACATATGTGATCATATCTAATCAAGGAAATGCAAATTAAAACAATAAGATACTACTGCACACCTATTAGACTGCCAAAACTAGAACATGGATAACATCCAAATATTGGCAAGGATGTGAAGCAACAGGAACTCTTATTCATTGCTGTTATGGATGTAAATGGCAGAGTCACTTTGAAAGAGTTTGGCAGTTCCTTACAAAGCTAAACATATTCTTACCATATAGTTCAGCATTTGTGCTTCTTGGGATTTTCTCAAAGGAATTAAAAACTTACATTCATGCAAAATCCTGCACATTGTTGTTTATAGTAGCTTTATTCACCACTGCCCAAAAATGAAAGCCACCAAGATATCTTTTGATAGGTAAATGGATAAACTGTGATATATTAAAACAATGGAATATTATTTAGCACTAAAAATGAATGAGATACCAACCACAGAAAGTTATAGAAGAACCTTAATCACATTCTCAAATGAAAGAAAGTAATCTGAAAAGACTACATACTTTGTATTTATTATTCTAATCATATGACAATTCTATTAAAGAAAAGACTATATAGACAGTAGAAATGATTGCCATAGTTTGGTGGTGGGTAGGTATGGATGAACAAGCAGAGCACAGAATTTTTAGGGCAGTGGAACATTTCTGTACAATACTATAATGGTAGATACGTGTGATTTTTACATTTGTTAAAACCCACAGAATGTACACTACGAGTGAATCCCAGTGTTCACTATGTGCTTTGGGTGATTATGATGTGTCAATAAAGGTTCATTACTTGTAATAAATGCACCATTCTAGTGGTGGGGCGTTGACAATGGAGAGGGTTATTCATATGCAGGGGCAGGAGCTATACTGGAAATCTCTATACCTTCTGCTCAAATGTTGCTGTGAACCTAATATTTCTCTAAGAGATAAATTCTACTTTTGTTTTTTTTCTATTTTTAAAATAATAGTAAGAAATCATTGAAATTTATAGAAAAAATTTTACATTGAAGATATAGTCTTAACGTATTCACAATGATTCATTGCAAGCTAACCTCCAGATAAAGGTTCTGTTTTGACCTCCTGAAAGAATTAAGAAAAACAAATACAATCCAATGCTTAAAGCAATAAATTTTGGTTAACCCCAAGGCTTTGACTCCTCCTGCTCATATATGTATTGTAAATGCCTTATAACTTAAGCACTGAAGTTTCTCTCCTGTAACATGAGATCCAACCCCATTAGAGACTTGTTTTCTACTGTAGAATGGACAAAGAAGAACCACACGATTGCTACTATTTCCAGTTTTATAAATTTTTAGTAGCTTATGAAATGAAATATAAATTATTAAAAGATGCTCGAACAGCTCCAGTTTGTGTGTTATTTGACCATTTACTCTCATTTGCGTGATATAGTCCATTTTTGTTGAAATACACTAGCAAAATTTTTGATAGTGAGTAACTGTGCATTTTGGAGATAAGCTTCACTTGATCATAGCTAATTAGTTTTCATTTCCCATTAGATCATAGGACTTGATGCATTTAGATATTTTGCATCATTTTCAGTATATGACATTAGCTTATAACTTTGGTTTGCCTTTACCCTAGTTTGCTAAAATATATTGTGGTGCTTTCTCCTCTTTTCCTATATTTTTGAAAATCTCTCTCTTTTAAAAAAATTATGTATGTATGTATGTATGTATGTATGTATTTACTTGAGAGGGAGAGAGAGAGCAATGGAGTGAGTGAGCATAAGGGGGATGAGGGGCAGACGGAGGAGAAGCAGCTCTTCACTGAGCGGGAAGCCTGTTGCTGGGCTCAATCCCAGGACTCCAGGATCATGAACCAAGCTGAAGGCAGACACGTAACCAACTGAGCCGCCCATGGACCCCCTTTTGAAAATTTCTATGAAATAGTGTTTATTTGCTCAAAGCATAGAACTCACTTGTAAAAGCCTATAGGACTGAGATTCTAGGAGTTGCAGAAGTATTTTTTCTAATCTTTTCCTTTATATGGTAGTTATTCCTACTTTCAAGTTTCCTGTTACTTCAACTGTCAATTTTAGTATTTTATAAGTGAAGAAATGTGTCTATATCAACAATGTTTCCAAATTTATAGATACAGATTAAATAATATTGTTGAATAATTCTCTTAAAAATCTCTGCAGTTATTAGTATCATAAAATACTTGGATCCTACTTTACTATGACTTGTCTTTCTTTGAAAAAGAAAACTTTCTGAGGGATCCCAGGAAAGTGCCATATGATTGAGAATGGAGACATAAAAATTCACTTAATATCTAAAGATAATAAAAGTAAAATAAAGTGAATTTTTCAATCTAAGTAACACATGATAATAAATGTCTTGAAGTATAAGGATAATTTTAGACACAAATTGAGAAAGACTATTACATCAAAACAATGTGAAATTGTTGTGAAGTACCATTGCTGATAATTGACTGTCAAATTCAGAAGCACATAAGCAATCATTACTTTTATAAATTCATTAAAATAAAAGCAACTATAATATAAAGACAAGCGAAGGATAGAATTTTGAAACTCAAAGTAGACAGAGGTAGTGGTCTTTTTTTAACATTTGGTAGAATGGCAGGATGGTTCATCATAAAATTCTGCAGCACTTTTAGTACAGGGAACATTAGAATGTCAGGATTAGAGGAAGGGTAGGTATATTTACTGAGGAAAACATTTTGTTCCACAAGCTGTTACACAGTGATTTCTTCCATAAAGATTTCTTGTCTTAACTCAGTAATTCCATAAATTTCAAAACTACTGTTTTCATATTTGATACAGACTACCAGGCTATATGTGACTGTGGGAAAATATGTATTTGTAATCTTTGGAAGTATATTATATGAATGCATTTTATGTATAAATAACTGGAAAATTAGAGTACATGCTTTAATAAAAACATCTGGCATGTTAAATGGAAAGAAGTGTCTAGTTCCGGTACATGCAGATACAGAGTATAATTTGAGGATATGTTATATCTAAAAGAACTAATGTAAAGACGACAGCTGATGGCAAAGGTGGATGAAACAAGTGGCACATAATGACAAGAACTGTAGAAATTTATGACAAATGAAAGGAGAAAAAGGGAATGGTAGAGATAAAAGTTATATCATATACCACAATTCTCCCATTAAAAAAATGATATTCAGTGACCTCCCCAAGAAAAAAAAAATATTTGGGACTGGAATCTATATTCTTGGCTCCTATTTTACAATGTTTTAATTCTAGACCTCTGTTAGGGTAGAATTTTCATGTCTACTTCACAGATAATTTGACAGATGAGTTGTGTTACTGATGTTGTGTGTGCCATTAACTCTCTTGGATAGTAAATGGTAGAGAAAAAGAAAACAGATCTCTAGGGAAGAGCAGCAGACAGTGGGACAGATAAAAATAGGCTACCAGAAGTCCCAACTGCACTCTTTCATTTGGTATCATTGCCAAACCCACTTATCTTCTGTTTCCTTGAGTTTTAGCTGCCTGAGGCTTGAAAGTCACTTATCTGAGACACCATAGCCCCCAATCTAGCAGGAAAAAACCTGGAATCCTACTCTCCCTGGAAGCGGTTTGCCCTCAGAGTGTCATATGCTAAATCACTTGTCATTGCTGTCAGACCACTCTTTTGTGCACAATGCTACAACTCAACAAAAATAAGTATTCATTTCTACCCTTTGGCATGTTCTTGGAATTTGTACTCCCTCTATTAATTTAAAGTTTGTGAATCACCTTAAAATCCTTGAAGTTGACACATACATTGTAAAAATAGAAACTACATAAGATAACAAGAAGGTTGTTAAGAAATACCTTAGGTAGCTGGCATTCTCTGGAGGATACATATCCATGACAAGGTTGGCCCATAGAATACACAGGGGTCATGCTGAAGACTTCCAACAAATTAATCTTGGTCCCTAATTCAACTGCATGTAGTTCTTTATGTAAAATAATAGCACCTTTAAAGAGATCTTTAAAGTCTAACTGCAAATATTAACTTTTGAGTTGTGCTGCTGTGCTGAATTTTTCTTACCTCTATGTACAGTTTGTTTACCATATTTCCCCACATTGCATTATTAGTGTAGTAAGACTTCACTTTATTTTGATTATTGGTACAACATTTACTCATCAAGTAGAAACATTAAAATGTAATGATACACATTTTGATTTTTATTCAAAAATCAAGGAGGTACACATGATGGTTACACAATCACATATAGTATTTTTTTAACTGAGTTTCCTGATGATTATGACATTTTTTCTAGAAAAGGGTATAGTATTAGAGCCTGTATCAAACATGGTGCATGATGTGTAAGTCTATCAAGAGAATATTTCAACTTTAATTTTCATATATTAAAAACTGGTAATTATGTAGACATTTCTAATTTAATATCTAGTCATTAGTAACTATTAGTAAAGGAAAATTAACTAGGAAATTCCCAATGGACTTCAGTGATTTATAACATAGCATTTGTCTTTTCAATTCACTTCTAAAATAAAGCATTTCTAGTAAAATAAATAAATAAATAATAAAAATTTAAAATAAAGTGTACATTAATAGAAAATTGCATTATAGGGGCGCCTGGGTGGCTCAGTTGGTTGGGGGACTGCTTTCGGCTCAGGTCATGATTCTGGAGATGCAGAATTGAGCCCTAAGTCTGGCTCCCTGCTCAGCGGGAAGCCTGCTTTTCCCTCTCTCACTCGCCCTGCTTGTGCTCCCTCTCTGGCTGTGTTTCTCTCTGTCAAATAAATAAAATCTTTAAAAAAAAAAAAAGAAAGAAAATTGCATTGTATTCTGAATAATCAACATCCATAACAGCCAGACACTTACCCTTTAAAACTTCTTACTTTGGGATATTTGTAATTAAGAAGAACCTGCTAATTAACATTGCATATAGTTGCCATTATTTTATATGAATCAGTCCTGTATTCTATCTTAATGGCTGATTTCATCACTGACTATATTTTTATTCTAAAGAAAGATAGTATGGAAGTGTTGAGTCATTAATATGTACATCTGAAACTAATATTACACTATGTTATCTAACTGGAATTTAGATAAAAACTAAAAAATGGAATGATAGAAATGAATATAATGCTTTCTCCTAAAAACACAAAGCATATCAATTATAATACTTCTTTCAGTATTCCAGCTTTTTTTTGTTTTTTTTTCCAGTGTTGCAGCTTTAGATCATGTTGTTCTATATTTGTACAATATAGTTAAAATTGTTATCATTCCTCAACCTGTGATCTTCATATTGCTGAAAGGAGAGATGTCACTTGGAGAGGTAGGAGACTATTTTGCATGGATGATAAGACCATAATCTTTCTTTTCCTTATTTCTGTACTTTTTCTCAGTGCTGAAGGGGGGTGGTAGAAAATAAGGAGGCATAGGCAACATATACACAATCCATACGCATATGCTGATCATCCTCTCCGTACAATATTCGCCAATATCCACGAAACTTAGTCTTCTTATCCTCTATCACTATATAAAGCTCTCTTTCCAAAAGAAGTTAAAGAAAAGAACACAATAAAACACTGAATAGCATTTCTAAGTTGCAGAAATAAAGATATATGCAAACATACTGCTCTTTCCCTCATTTTTACCCACCTGTTTTCTCCTCCTTTTGGTTTATTCTCAATCATCCTCTTTAACCATCTTCTCTTTAATTGAAACTCCTCCTTATTATTTCCTTACTTTCCACCCATCCCTTCATTGGGTAATCAGGTTTGTTTAGTACACTGCTTTCTGTAGTTGTTTAAAAAAGAGATTTTATTTTCATTCTTCCCACCCAGAATAGGTACCATTTTTTCTCTTCCTATTATACAGAGCACTGTTACACTATCTATTATAGTAGATCTAGCTAGTATTTTCATAATAATGCATAACACATAATGTATATTATAACATTTCATGAGGCATCAAATAATTAAATTATTTTAATTCTAACAATTAAAATTAGCATGGTAGGAATGAATTGGATTCACTGTTTATTTAATTTCACCTTCAAATATCTACATGTATATCTGTCTTCACCTCCAAATATCTTCATAAGATTTAAAGTTAGGGGCATAAAATCTGTATTCACTAATTTATTTAAATATATTTAAAGTAATGTAGAATTCCATATCCAAATGCTTAAAGTAGGGCATGATAATTTACAATGCTATCTTATTTCTCAGAGTGTGGAACCACCTTAAATATATTTGCTGGTGCATAAAGAAATTGCTATCACCCACTTCCCTGTGTCTATTTGAAACAATGTACAAACTATCCCACTTTCCTTTGCTCATTCCTGAAACACTACACAAATATACATACATACACCCACTCCTAACAAAGCAGCCAAATGAACTAGGCAACAGATGGGAAACTGAGAGTCCATGTGTTCACATTCCTACTATGCCAATAACTTGCTGGGTGATCTTAGGCAAGCCACATATCTTCAGCTAATTGTCGTCTCTGTAAAAGAACAGAGCTACAGGGCCTGAATATTAGCTTTCAGAAGCCGGTAATGAATTTGTCCCATCATCCTTCTTAATGTGGAAAACATATTCAAATAATAAAGAGCTAGAATTGATCTTATTATTATTGCATAATTTCACTAGGTCTTTCCTGCTGTTCTGAAGGCTATAACCAAATGTTTTACAAAACCTACTTTAAAAAAAAAACAACTTTCTTCACCATTACTACAGTAAAAATTATGGAAAGGATTCATTTTTTACACTCACACAAGCAAAAAGATACATCTTTTTTTTTCAAAGAAGACATATAAATAAGCAATACAAACATGAAATAAACTTCAATATCATTAGGGAAATGTAAATCAAAATTACAATGAAATTTCATGTCACAGCAACTAGGATGGCTATTTTTTTAAAGACAGAAAATAGAAAGAATTGGTAAAGATGTTGAAAAATGTCATATATTAAAAGTAGGCTTGCAAATGATATAGCCACTTTAAAAACATTTGGATGTTCTCCAAAATGTTAAATGTAGAGTTGCCAAAAATTTCACCATTAGTTTATATCTAAGGAGCACTGAAAATGTATGTTCACATAAAAACACACAAACAAATGTTAATAGCAGCAGTATTCATAATAATCACAAAATTAAAACAATCCAAATCTCTATCAACTTATAAATGGATAAATGAAAGACAGTATATTCATATAATGGAATATTATTCAGCCATAAAGAGGAATGACATACTGACACATGCTACAACACAGATGATCCTGGAGAACGTTATGCTAAATGAAAAAAGCCAGTCACAAATTGCCACATATGATATGATATCATTTATATGAAATGTTCAGAATAGGCATATCCATAGAGACAGAAAGTGGATTAGCAGTTGCCAGGGTCAGCTGTCTCAATACTGCTCAATGTCACCTTAGTTTATCCTCACAGACTTTAATAACAAATTGCAGAAAGATATTGGGACATCTTAGGTTATTTTCTCCACATAGCAGCGCCTGAGAAAATGTTTTTCTGCAGGTTGCATTTTGGACAAGTAAACGCTATGGAAAACTACCCCCCCCAATCCTGGTAGAAGCACATACAACCCTCCACCTTTCATGTAATGATCTACTTAAAGAGTAACTCAAAATTATCTGTTGTAGGGGAAAAAATATTATCATTTACCTGACCATAACCATTGCCAGTGGTCAAAGAGGACCCACTGAGTGTAAACCCCCTTGCAGTCCAGTTAAATACAGAAATGACTAGCAGTTCTTACAGGCATATATACAAAGCACTGTATTAGGTGCTTTTTTTTTGTTTTTAGGTTTCATTTTTTTTTAACATTTTCTTTCTTTTTTTTTCTTTAAAGATTTTATTTAGTTATTTGACAGAGAGAAAAACAGCTAGAGAGGGAAAACAAGCAGGGGGAGTGAGAGAGGGAGAAGTAGCTTTCCCGCCGAGCAGGGAGCCTGATGCAGAACTCAATCCCAGAACTCCAAGATCATGACCTGAGCGGAAGGCAGACACTTAATGACTGAGCCACCCAGGTGCCCCTGTACTAGATATTTTTAAATAAGCTATTTTTGTTATCTTAATAATAATCTATGATAATTTTATTATTCTCATTTCACCAATAATAAAATTAAGAATCAGACACAAAACAATTTACATGAGATCACAGAGTTATAAGTTGTTTTTTTGTTTTTTTTTTTAACTTGAATAAAACCACAATGATTAATAAGTCCTTGCACTGGCTAATGTCCAACTCAATCCAAAGAATCCTGTCACCAGTGGGTAGAAGCAGGGAGGGGAAAAGAGAAGGAAAATGGTCTAAAATTTTGCAAAACCATTTAAAAAATCATATTTTGTTTTTCTCTTGACAGGGAAGAAAGAAAATAACAAAGATCAGGACATCGTTTTCCACCTGAACCATTTATCTATCACAGGTTAATTTGGAACCATATGAGTGTATTTAAAAAGAAATTAACTTTGAAACAAACTTTTGTGTGAAGAGCCTGAAGATCTTGATGTGGTAGAGGTGATACCATAAACAAGTTTATTGCTGCATTATTGATGAAAATATTTTCATCTTGACAATATTCATCTCATAAAAAGCAAATACAGGCAGATTCTGTGAGAGTAATTAGTAGAATAGTTTTTTTGTTCGTTTTTTTTTGCAAACTTTGTTTTTATTTTTCTCACTGAGGTATGCAAAGTGAGACTTTAAAATGAAAATAAATAAATTTTAAAAAGCAAAGAGTACTAATACATGACTTCAGAGATATGTAAAGTTTAAGATATTGATTGACAACAGCATGGGGCCTCTTACACAGTTTTCCTACCTTTGAACAACATTCAAGGCCAACTAAAGAACTATCTTAAATCCTGTGGCATTCCCAGAAGCTCCTGTAGTCACTTCCCACCCTGTTTTCTAGATAGCTCTGACATCCACCCAGATTACAACTGTAGATTTCAGGAACCCACAGTCTGTGGATAAACCAGCACCACAGTAGGATGGATTTCTTCAGTGAACAGAAATGTGGAATGGAGACTTGATATCATGAGATATCATACCACTAAGCTAAGATAGAGAAAAAAGTCCTTGTAATTATTATAAATCCATGAGCTAAGTGATAATTTAAAAATACTGTTCTCATAACACTTTAAGATTTAAGATTTAAGATTCTACAGAGACATAGTGAAGAATGAAACAGTGAGTTTGAAAAGCAGTTAATTTTTTTAGTGAGAACTGGAACTGTGTCGAAAATGAAAAAAAAAATCAAAGAAGGCATGTTGGTTTAGCGAGAGAGGAAAAGAGATTTGCTTAGAAAAGGTTCAGGACTTAAACAGAAATCTGCAAAACAGGGGAAAAGAAAGATAATATTTCCATACTTAACTACATTTGAAATCAAAACGAGGGAAGTTGAACTTACTTTCTGGATAAGGATTCAAAATGATTTCATATATAAGAGTCAAGATGTTAACAACAACAACAACAACAACAAAAATCAAAAGACTTCCATAAAGAAGGATGGGAGGCAGAGTGGTAGAGAATTATATTCTCTAACAGTGTCCTTTTTTATTGGAAAATTGCACTAGTTACTAGGTATGATTTGGACATATTTCAGAAAAAAATTTTGAGAATATCAGCATGAAACTCAAGAATTTGCTGAGTATTTTGATTTAAAAAAATAGAATCCTAAAGGAAGTAAAATAAAAACAGAATCCTAGGTAGGAAAATAGGTAATTCTTTTTATTTGTTTATTTATTCAAGAGAGAGAGGGTGCACATACTTGAGTGAGTGGAAGAGGAGGAGAGAGAGAGACTTTCAAGCAGACTCTGTGCTGAGTTGGAGCCTGATGTGGAGCTCTATCTATCTCATGACCTTGAGATCATGACCTGAGCCAAAACCAAGGATGGATGCTTAACCAACTGAGCCACCCAGATGCCCCAAGTAATTCTTACACTGTAATAGAGCACCAGATGCTCAGTGGGAGTTCATGAATGATAAGATGATAAAGTTAATCAAAACAAGCAAATGAATTAAATGCAACCTTTTGGAATTCTGGACAAGTAGTTGATCATCTTCTCAGTAGAACTACCCTATTTGGGGAAGCAAGAAATTTTTTTAAAGAAATGGACATTTTTTCACAGTCAAAATTCAAAAATTGAATCTCTCATTCCAGAAGACTTATAACACAGAATCAGGAAGAATATATTAGCAAAAGAAACATCTGGACTCAAAACAAATTGAAAGAGAAGGGAAAGATAACCCTTCATTAACAAAACATTAGTAGTGTTTTACTACATCAGACAGAGAAAGAATGGACCTAAGGTGGAAAGAAAGTAATTATTAAAATTTTTTCCAGGTTCTCCTTGAAAGGTTTGGGAAACTAACAGAAAGTAAATGAAATACACGGGGTGCCTGGGTGGCTCAGTTGGTTAAGCCACTGCCTTCGGCTCAGGTCATGATCCTGGAGTTCTGGGATTGAGCCCCACATCAAGCTCCCTACTTGGCGGAAGGCCTGCTTCTCCCTCACTCCCCGTTTGTGTTCCCTCTCCAGCTATGTTTCTATCTGTCAAATAAATAAATAAGATCTTTAAAAAAAAAAGAAATACACAAAGGATTCATTTGTAGGTGTAAAAGTTTTCTGTGGCTTCCATAACACAGTTCTACAAACTCAGCAGCTTACACAACACAAATTTATTGTCTTACAGTTCTGGTGACTACAAAGTCTGAAATTAGGGTGTCAGCAAGATTGGTTTCTTCTGAGGACTGTGAGGGAGAACCTACTCCATGCCTCTCCTATCTTCTGGTATCCTCAGCCATTCCTTGGCTATGGATAACATTCCCCTTATATCTACCTATGGTCTTCCCTCTACTCATGTTCATTTCTGTCCAAATTTCTCCCTTTTATAAGGACATCAGGTATTAGAGCCCATCTTAATGACCTCATCTTACCTTGATTACTTGCAAAGAACATATTTCCAAATAATGCTATATGCAAGGTTCTATGAGTTAGGACTGGACATCTTTTGTAATAGATAGAAATGTTTCTGATATCTTTGAAATAGTACAAATTAATCAAGTCTTGTTAATTACAAAAGAAAATACTGAGGAAAAGAAAAGCTTTTGTTGTACATATTATAGCACACTCTACACAGGTTCTCATTAGATATTTGCTTCCTCAAGCTTCTGAAGCCAAGTAGTTTTAATTAGGAATAGCATTGAGGGTGATTCTGAAATACAGAAATGATAAGATCAGGAAGAAAATGTCCTAGAAAGCAGGAATTATGGACCTTGAATCATCCTTTAGGATCTTCAGCAGACTCATCAACGTTAAGACAAAACAAAAATGATGCAGAATCTTCCCAGAGAAGGAAATACAGAAAAATGTAGGTAATAGAGGGCATTGGGACTTTGAGGTGTATTGTGGCCTTATGTTTCATACTAGGCATCTTGGTAGTAGAATTAAATACAGTCTGTTTCCCTATAGAATCCTCCTATCTATTTAAACTATGCAATGCCTTGAATTCAAGGACTATTTCCACGTGCAATTTTGTAAATACATGAGGTGAAACCAAAGGAATGCAGGAACCTCAGGAAAACAAAGAAGATAAGCATAGTGTCCCTTGCAAAAGTTCACAACAGGGCAAAAAGAACCTTTTCAAGTACTAAGAGAGAAAGAAGGTATGTAGAGATGCACAAACTTTTCAAGCAAGATGTCACAACTGATATTTTGATGGGTGATTTTTTCCAAGTTGACTGTAAATTATAAACAATGGACAGGCCTCTTGTAAAAGCTGAAGCCTAAATCATTTTTCTCTTCTTTCTTATGCTTTTCATCTATACCCACTTTTGAATAGTACTGAATCATCACTTTTCTTGGAAATATAGTTGCATTGAGGTTAATTTTAGAAAAATTTTTGGAGTGTGAGAGATATGAAGAATTGACAATGGTTCAATTCAAATTTTAAGGTGTCATTCTTTGAAAGACAAAGCAGAAAAAAGTACCCAGAAATCTCACAAACACCCAAGACCTTTGTGACTATCCCATGAAAGGAAAACAAAACAAAACAAAACAAAAAATAAAGAAAATTTTTAAATTCATAATTGAATTAAACTGAAAATTTGAATTAAATTTTGTGAATCAATTAAAGTGGAAATTTAATTTGACATTTTCTTAAAAAAGATTCTTTTTCTTTTTTATACAGACACTGTCTCTTCAGTATATTTACATAGTACGATATGTGCACATACAACAGTCTACAATCCTATTTTAACCTAGCTATTTTGGTATCTTTAATTTATTTTTGTAGCTACTGATTTTATATGTTGTGATAAATTATAAACAATAAGGTATTATGACACTTTATTAGAGAAATGTATAGAGGTCTGGAGAAACACCCTACTTCCTATGACTAAGTTAAAGAAAGTTGAAGTTTCCATAGTGAGTTTTAATTATGCTCTTTGTCTTGTGTTCACCCCCAAATCATAAAATACTGCATGTATTAGTCAACCACTGCTGCATAACAAACCAACCCGAAAGTTTCTGGTCAAGAATAAGCAAATTTTTTTTTTCCTTCTGAAGTGTTTATAAGTCAGCTGGAATAGTTCTGTTTCAGCTGTTGGCTTCAACTTTTGGATCAGGTTCATGTCAGCTCTGCATGTCTCCGTATTATTCTTGCTGTGGATGTTACCCAGGTATATTTTCCCCGTGGCAAATTTCATGAGCACCAAGTACAATATAAACCAAATAAGCATGTTTCAGCCTCAGCTGTCATGACAGGCTAAACAATTTATAAGACCAACCCTAAAGTCAATGGAGCAGAAACATATACTGATTTACACCATTTCTTCTGTTGCAACATTACCAAACTCAATAAAACAAAGTTATATTTGTGACTAACACCATTTTGTCTATGATTCTCAAAACTAAGGAGCACATGGGTGGCTCAGTCTGTTGCGTGTACAACTCTTATTTCGTCTTGGGTCATGCTCAGTGCAAAGTCTGCTTGTCTCTCTCCCCCTGCTCCTTTCTCTCTCTCACTCTCTCTCTCTAGTAAATAAATTAATAAATAAAATCTTAAAAAAAGGAACAATGGAAATCTCAGACCCATTTTCTCACCTTAATTCTAGGTCTATTTCTACAGGTTATTTGTTATTCTGAAATACATATATAATAGCCAATTTGCTTCACAATCTTTAATACTTTATTATCCAGAAATGATTTCTCACTGCTTTAATCTGTGCTATTATAGGTATTACTATTTCATAATTCACATGGACCCACATCTCATGTTTTTGAGTTTCTGTTTTCTGTAATCAAAATGCTCTGATTGTTGCTCCCCCCCAATATATCTCATTTTGTAATTTTTTTTTCATTCTGCTTCTTTCATTTGAATATCTTTCCCATCACTCCAGAATCTCTGCTCATAGGAATTCTACTCACATATCAAAAACTACCACATCATACTTTCCAACAAGAAATGGTATCTTCTTCTTTTGAATACCCCTACACATGTCTATCTTTCTTTCCTTTTTCCTTCTTTTCTTTTCCTTTCACTTTTATTTCTTTCCTTTCTTTCTCTTTCTTCCTTTCTTTCTTCTTTCTACTTTACTGATCATTTTGCCTTAAAATGTAATGTATAAAGTTTAATTGGGTCCAGCGTTATGCTTTTAATGATAAAAATAATAAATAGGAATCATGTATATGCAAAACACAAGTTTTTTTTAAAGATTTTATTTATTTATTTGACAGAGAGAAACACAGCTAGAGAGCAAACACAAGCAGGGGGAGTGAGAGATGAAGAAGCAGGCTTCTAGCTGAGCAGGGAGCCCAAAGTAGGGCTTGATCCCGAGACTCTGGGATCATGACCTGAGCTGAAGGCAGACACTTAATGACTGAGCCACCCAGGCACCTCAGCAAAACACAAGTTTTACCAATTAAAATACTGTTCACTAAGTTTTTATAATATATGCAATACTAAAATAACTCAGAATATAATCTAGAACCATATATGTATATTAGTTGTACAGAGAATTTACTATAAAGGATTCCAGACACTGAAAAACAGAAAGGGACAAAAGGGATCACTGAGATATAATAAAAGTAGCAAATTCAAGAAGCAACTACTACTCCTAGGGTTGGGAAACAGAGGGAAGAGTTCCTGATTTTTAAAATTTATAGATCTGGAAAAAGAATCCTGTGGAGCTGAAACATGCTTTTAAGAAAGTAGTGTTTCTTGACCTGACTTTTGCCTCTGAGCTGTGAAGACAGCCCCATGGATTTAGACCAAATGTCAGAGAAAGGGCCACTAGCCACCTTGTGTTGATGTCTCCCAGAGGGCGCAACAAGACTAGTTCTGTGAGAGGTGGTAAACTGCTAAGTTAATAAAATTCTGGTTTGGGGCTGAAAAAGCAGGACTAGTGACACTGACAGGTATAGGAAGCACAATCAAGAAGAAAATTCCAATGTAAAGAAATCTCTCTCTCTCCTCCAGTCTTGCAATATTCTTTCCAGAACACCTTATTGCAAGAGCCTAACAAGAAACAAAGTGACAAAGAAATGCAGTCTTCCCAGTGACAGACCCTGTGTCACAAAGCCAACTTTAGAAGGGAAGACTTGGAGTTGAAAGATCACTTTTTCCCAACTATAGAAATATTCAAACATGTGGAAAAAGACTTAAAATTTGTTTTATCTGATTTTATAAACATCTTCCAGATAGTACAGTCTTCATCACTTTATATCCTTGAAAAATAAATTATCAACATTCATTAATATTAACATGATTAACAGTAATCAACTACATTGTTATTAAATACTATAAAAATTATTTATAGGGATAAAGAATGTCATTATATTAAAAAGTTGCTGAATCTGTTGAGATATATATGAACCCTCCATATCTCTTAGGCCTCCGTAACTTATTCTTACTTTTCTAGCAAGATATAAAGAAAACATCACATTTCAGCCAATTAAAAAAATATATGTAGCATTTTCTGTAACTGTAATAATAATAACTCCTTTATTCTCATCTTTTTTTTAGCAGTTGAATTCTAACATGTCTTTATGATGCTCAGTTAGCCAGCATATAGTACATCATTAATTTTTTTTATTATGTTATGTTAGTCACCATACAGTCATCGTTAGTTTTTGATATAGTGTTCAACGATTTATTAGTTGCACATAACATCCAGTGCTCATCACAACCCGTGTCATCCTTAATACCCACTACCTGGTTACCCCATCCCCCCATCTCATCCCTTCTATAATCCTCAGTTTATTTCCCAGAGTCCAGAGTATCTCATGGTTGGTCTTCTCTGATTTCTTCCCATTCAGTTTTCCCTCCCTTCCCCTGTGGTCCTCTGCTCTATTCCTTATGTTCCACATAAGGAATGAGTGAAACCATATGATAATTGTTTTTCTTTGCTTGACTTATTTCACCTAGAATAATCCCCTCCAGTTCCATTTTCCCTAAGAATAGTAGTAAAGATTAAAAGGTTAGATGTGACTCACTGGACTTAGACTGAATCAGTCACTACTAGACACCCAAACTCTAACAATATGCCTTGAACATAACAAATGGATCTCAAGTGATGTTGGAAAGAAGAAAACCCAATAAAATAAATAACATAAAAATTTGGTATAAATAGTACATCTCAGAGGGAATTTTATGTGGGTAAAAGCAAAACTTTCCCAGAAAGAAACGCCTTCATCCAGACTCATGGACAGTTTCACTCAGGAAGATTTCACAGTAAGTAATTTTAAAAACTGGTTAACAATCTACCATGAATTCAAGTCATACGACAAAACCAAAAGTAGCACTGGACCATCCAAGCAACATCATCTGATTACTGCACAGAAGTTCTAAAATTAATAGGTGTAAAATTAAGGAATAACAGAAGAAATAAGAAACAATACAGTTGATCCTTGAACAATATGGGTTTGACTTCTACAGGTCCAACTTATATGTGGATTTTTTACAGAACAGTATTATGAATGTATTTTCTCGTCCTTGTGGTTTTCTTAATAACATTTTCTTTTCTCTAGCTTACCTTCTTCTAAGAATACAGAATATAATACACATAACATGCCAAATATATGTTAACTGTTTATGTTATCTGGAAGGCTCCTGTTCAATAGTACACTATTATTAGTTAAGTTTTGGGGAAGTTAATTGTTATATGGTATCCCTCACCCCTCAATTGTTCTAGAATCAAATGTACATTATAAATATTGAAGGACATATTTGAAAAATGAAACAAATAGGAGGTTGATATCGAGAAATGTGTTCATAGACTGAGAAACACATGGTCAGGTTAGAAAGGTTCAAATAAGAAAAAAATAGTATTCTGTATTCTTCAAGGTTTTCTTGTTGGTTTGTTTCAAAGATTTCAAAATGAGATGTGAAATTCTTTAAAAATGATTTTAATAAACCATCTTTTATAAGAAAACTTCTATTAAGGCACATGTACAATGTAACACTCATATATAAGTATAGTTGCTCAGATTTTTATAGTTGGCATAAATTTATCTTAGATTTAAGGTGCCTGGGTGGCTCAGTGGGTTAAAGCTTCTGCTTTCAGCTCAGATCATGATCCCAGGGTCCTGGGATCGAGGCTTGCATTGGGCTCTCTGCTCTGCAGGGAGCCTGTTTCCTCTCCTCTCTGTCTACTTGTAATCTCTCTGTCAAATAAATAAATAAAAATTCTTTAAAAAATTATCTTAGATATCAAAGAAAAATTCATTTAATTGTTTATTATTATCCATTATTTACTAATTAGGAGAAAATAGTTCCTTCTTAAATAAATGAAGAATACTCAGGATCTCCTGGTTACATTATTTTCCCACTATAATTAGAAAAGTTTAGTCTCAAAACTGTATGCACAGGGTTTTTCAAGTTCATAATTATTAATTTAAATAAACTGATAGTCATGTTTGTCAGCATTCAGTTATGGGGACGATATGCACCTACCTAACAATGTGAAATACTTAATGCTATGGTAACTACCTTAGCATGTTAAATTCAAGTATTTATTTAGCTGGCAAAAATTATAACATTTAAAACTGATGAAATGAATGACAAAATTTTAGATCAAGTCAAGAAATACAAAAAAAATCATAAGATATATTAATTACTGATGTTACTAAGAAGTTATAAAATAAACCTATTAACATCATAAGTTTTTTAGAGTTAAAATGAGTTTTCATAATTTTCTACTTATAAACTATACCAAGTATTAAACATTATCCTAATATAAATGTTAATTAATGGTTCAAATTACAGACAAGTTGCAATCATTCTCTCAATCCTTCAGAGGTGAGAAGTAATAAGCTTGAAATTAGAATATTCACAAATCTAAAAGTCATGAATCCACTATAACCCTATAAGCAGATTCTAAAAGCATAGAAAAAAATCATAGGAACATGTACATTACAAGAAGCTAACTGATTTCACATTCAACTAAAGGTCCATTCTCTATTGCTGATTAAGTCGCACTACTAATTTTGATTCCATGAAATCATTCTTTCACACTAGTACATAATATCAATATGTTTGGACAAATATTTCAATTCTAACCTACTAACCAAAATCATTTATTTCAAATAATAACCCTTTTAACAGTCTGTACTCTTCCTCAGTTATGAAAACTTAAATAAACTATGAATCAGTTTAAATTACTTTGTAAATTAATTTTCTAAATAGTTTTGAGAGTTCTTTCTTTCACAAAGTATCACAGGGTGTTAAGGAGAGTATGCATAATAAGTAAGAGAAGAAAGTATTTACAAACATGAAAAACTTGGGAATGCCAGAAAGGGATTGAGACTTTAGCTAGTTAAGGGATTTAGTATTTCCTACCACAAATTAGAATGTATGGTTAGACACTTGTAACTTACTTCTCAGTATCTATTCTTCCATTTCTCTTTAGTAAAGGAAACTACATGTTAAACTTAGCACTCCAAATCCTGGCTAAATCCTTGTATCACACAACACCCTATAGCTAGGTGTGGCCTTGTGCCCATGTATCCCGGATGAAATGTTTTTGTTGAGTGATATTTGTATCTCTTGGACATCTTAAAAAGATGGGAGTGCCTTCTCTCATCTTTCTTTGTCATACTTGCTAGAATGTGGATGCAATGTCTCAAACAGCATCATGAAGATAATGTGACCTTGGGAAAAGAAGCCATGCACAGAACACCAAGAAAAAAGCAGGAGCCTGAGTCCCAGACATGTGAGAGTTGCTTTAATAGTCATGACTGCCTAACTACAATTTTTGTGTTTGTTTGTTTTGGTCTTTGATTTTTAGAATTGTGGCTTAAGTCTTCTACTTTGAGGTCAGTGCTTTTGCAGCAATCCTAATCCTAACAGCGATTGTGTATTTTTAGACCAAAATAAAGCATATGAGAGAGAATTAGAAATGCAAATAATATACCCACAACAGGGATAATAGACATCAATAGCATCAGGAATACACAGGTCATATGTTGGACGGTGAAGAGAAATACTAGTTACTCAAGGAAAGATTTTTTTAAAATGAAGCAAGAAGAAATAGAAATAAAGGCCACTGGCTTAGAATCATCACTATATTAAAGATTCATTTGGGAAATTAACTGAAAGAATGAAAATCATTTGGAACAGTCAATGAGGGGGATGCAATATAGTTAACAGGGGATGAATAAATGGATAGCAATGGAGCAGTGTGGTCTAAACTTTTCCTCTTATGATTCTGTTGACCTTGTCATACTCACACCACCTTACCTCTCTTTTTTAAAGTGCTTAAAAACCCTTTCATGCAAAAACTTCACTCTGTAAAATAAAAGAAGATGCACATGTACATTTACCTACAATTAGCCTCTGTCCACTCTTTCTATATACATTATCATCCTTATTACACCACATTACTACTGAAACAGCAAGTCTAGAAACTGATTTTTATTTTAACAGAATTATTTGCATTTGTCTCTGTGCAGAAAAAGAAATAAAAACATGTACTGGAAAGTTTAAAACTATCCAATTTGAAGTCAGATTGACTTCATTTGGGAACGCAGATCAGCCATTTTTGGGTCTGTGATTGCAGGCAAATTTTCAAAATAATGCACTCTCATTTTTCATTTTCTCTGTAAAAAATTAAGGAATCACCTTGATGATGTGTTGTTATCAGAATTAAATGAAGCTATTTGTATGAATGTGTACAGTTTATAATAGCTCATTGTTTTCTAAAGTATGATCTTAGCATAACCACAATAAGAATAAACTGTAGCACTGATTAAAGAATGAAGGTTCATTAAATCTTGGCTGGGCACAAGAAATCTGGAATTTTTTTAAAAGCACCATGGTTAGTTATTTTTCACAGATTATACTGGATGATACATAATACTCAACAAATGATTACTATTTTTTAATGTTTTTGATTTTGCTTTAAAATTGATATGACAACCAATATTAGACTCAAAATATCTAGATTGATATGGATAGCTATAGCTATATATTTAAACATGGATATTGAAATCTGTATTATCATTACACAAAATAGCAAAGAACTTAATTTTACATTAAACTTTCACATTGGCTATACTTTTTTACATTGATTTAAATTTCACCCCTTTCCTATAGCTAGCAACTAAATGATATTAATCATGCAAATCTTAAATAGACAACGTTGTAATTAAATGATTCTAGTTTATACAGCATTATCCCAAACCAGAAAATTGTCTGACAAAAAAAGAAATATGAAAAAAAGTGATATGCTACTGCAGTTCTGTTATATACTATTTCTCCTCTAAAATGCTTTTTTCACTGTATATCAGGTTCAAAATAAGAATGTATAGATAATTTCCACAGGTACACAAATACCATCTGTCAAATTTAGTACATATATTAAAAATAATGAATGTAGAAAATTAAAATATGTCATTAACAATGAACTTTTATAAATGCATATAAAAAGGCAGATGGTAGGATTTAGGTAACATTATGCCAAGTGGATGGCTACATTATAGTTACCACTATTACTTATAAATCAAAATAAATTATAATGTCAGTAACAAAATATTTCAAATATAACTGAGCAAGTTAAAAAATGACACTTTCTATGTATTGTCCACAGTACAATATGTTGAACATTGAGATAGTTTTGACAAAAATTAAGTATAGAAAATAAGCCACTTAAATCATGATCACACACACAAAAAAGGAAAACAGAAAGTAAGAAGTGTATAAAGTGGTAATGAGAATGAAAAGTTAGTACCAGCATCATCCTGAGTCAAATTCACTTTGCTGTTTTCTTTAACTCACAAAGATATGAAACATTATTATGTTCACTAAGGAATTCATTGGTTTTCATTTTTTCTTTTGTTCTTTTCTTTTCAGTGCTCTAGGTTATTCAAAGAAACACTAGTTATATATATTGTTCACATCCCTATCTATTTAGTTAGAACGTGTTACATTAGAGCTCCAAAATTTGTTTTTCCAAAAAATTGTGTGTTGTTTAGTTGTATAGATTTCTTTTTAAATTGTTTTAATGTGCTTGCATTTAATAAATAGAAATAGGAAATATGGTCAAGTGAGCCATTTTGTTCTGATCATGTAGCAGAGGCAAAGATCTAAATGGACTCCTTCAAAGTCTGATGACTAAAAGGTAGTAAATCACAACTAAAACATAAGTGTTTTCCCTCAGACCATTTTTCTTTCCACTGAAAGTAAGCATATTTTATTAATGGCAAAACTAGAGCTGGTAGGACCACATAATATTGGGGAGAAATTATTTGGAAATTTTAGTGAATCCATACTGTAAAAAATGAGTTTGAGAAACAAATCACGTAAAAAGCTGAATTTAAAATTGCTTCTGAAATCAACTCACTATAATCTAAGAGTGAGCACTTAACTATTAAGACACTCCTGATCCAGGGGTGCCTGGGTGGCACAGTCATTAAGCGTCTGCCTTCAGCTCAGGTCATAATCCCAGAGTCCTGGGATCAAGCCCCACATTGGGCTCCCTGCTCAGCAGGAAGCCTGCTTCTCTCTCTCCCACTCCCCCTGTATGTGTTCCCTCTCTCTCTGTTAAGTAAATCAATAAAATCTAAAAAAAAAAAAGACATTCCTGATGCAAAAAATTATTGAAGGGAATTAATAAATCAAATACACTTTTCTCTCATTCGATATACATTTAGTCTCTTGCTCTTTCATTTTAGAGAAAGCTACCCAGTTATCAGATAGGTCAACCCCAGGGCTAGAGCATGGGCACACAAACATACACACCAATGCACACGCACACACACACACACACACACACATACAGTCTGACAACAATGCTTTTAACAAAACAATTGTTATATACCTTAACTCTCCATCTAGGAATTACATCCTATATTAGAAAAATACTGGTTTTGATTTTCAGCGAATTATGAGATAAGAGAAGTGTGTTATATCATGTTGTTGCTCTATGCTTGTGTAGCTAATTAGATCACTCCTTTGGAATCATAATTAATATGACTGGCAGATACAGCTTCAAAAGAATATTTCTTAAGTAAAAACAGTCAATGGTCATCAGAGTTTCTTTTATTTTCTTTTTTTTTTTTAAGATTTTATGTATTTATTTGACAGAGAGAAACACAGCTAGAGAGGGGACACAAGCAGAGGGAGTGAGAAATGGAGAAGCAGGCTTCCTGCCAAGCAGGGAGCCCGATGAGGGGCTCGATCCTGCGACTCAAAGATCATGCCCTGAGACGAAGGCAGTCCCTTAACCAACTGAGCCACCCAGGCGCCCGTCATCAGACTTTCTAATAAAGTCTGTGGAATCCCTATGCTAATATATTTTTTTTTTAAAAAGAGAGATAATACTTAGCTTTCAAGGACAATGGCGTGGTTAATTTCATTCTAGCAGTGCTAAGCAGAGGTAGTAACGCAGATGGCTCTGTGAGACTGAATCGGTTTTTTGAATAAACATCTTTAAAATGTCTATAGACAAAGAAAGCCCTTTTTTAAAAAAAAGTAACATTGCATCTTCTCTTCCACAGTGGATGGTAAAGAGTCTGCTACTCTTCCATATTTGTATTGTTCTTTTCTTCTTTTCATCAACAAACTGGGCAAGAAGATATAATTCCCAAATTACAGACTGGCATTATAAGAGTATTCACTCTTATAATTTGTATTTATGTTCTGTATTCTGGTGAATTTTTCCACGGAAATAAATACTTGTCATTTTAACAATACTTATTGTCTTACCTTGAAAATTAAATGTACAGCATCAAAAATAAGGAGACCCCTTTACATTTAATGATATTAAGAAATAAAAAAACATATACAAATCATTTTTATAGGAAGTTTACAAAATGTTTAAATGATATACAGATATGTATTTTAGGATGATTCAATGAATACCCCATTATATTGTATGAAAAAAAGTTAAAGTTAAATCCTAAGAGCCCCATGAGGAGGACTTCAATGCATTGGTTCTCTGTAGAAAAGGCAGAGATTTGATAGGTAGAAATCAAGGCCACACAGATTCCAGAACTACAGAAGCTCCTGTCAGTATTACATTTTCGGATGCATGAAAATAGGTTCCTACAGTGGGAACTAAAAGGACCCCAGTACTACAAACAATTAAACAATTATGTGCAGCTTTCTTTAGTGGATGAGTATAAAGATGTTTGGCCATGGCAAGTATTGCCACTCTTGATCTGAAGTTCCAGGTGCTCATTTGAGATTAAAAGGAAGGCAGCATGCTGTTTCTGAAATAAAGGGCTCATAAGGGTTGGATTTAATAATTCAGGCAAATGTACCATTAAACTTGGTAAATGTATTCATATTCATACAGGGCAATTGAACTTTATTTAGTCATAATATCAATACTCTCCGTACTGTAACCTAAACAAAACAGAGAGGCATACATTTTGGTAGTACCTATGGAAATTTACAAGTGTTACTGGTGGCAGTCAAAACCAAAGAAATCCCAATTCCTAAGTTATATGAAATGACTGTAAAAGACAATTAATAAAAATCAGTGACAAACTTCTCTTTGTATCATGTCATAAATTCATCAAGTGAAGCCCTCCAGGTGGTACAATCAATGCCCCATCTGTGATAGTTTTCATATATTTTAACACCATCAAAAAGGGCAAAAATGAATGGCTTCACATTGTAATATAAATATATATACATATACATGTATACATATATGAATGACAGAGATAGACACAGAGAGAGACAGAAAGAGAATGTATATTGTAGCCCAAATGGGTGTTCAAATAGTTGCGTGTGTTTAAGCTATCATATATTTCATTAATTTTTATTGATTAATAATTTTAAAAATTCTCTTCTTTAATTGTATCAGCTTTAGATATGTTTTTAGAGAATCAATTATGTAAAGTACTTAAATTAAAATAAATTATTATAAAGAAAATAAAAACAAGCCCTTATAAATAAGACCAACAGCACTTACTAGTATTGTTTTATTTTTACTACTTTAAGGTTTTTATCATTAATAAAAAATACTAATATAAATAAATGCTCTCTCTAAAAGTTAGGATAAAGTACATTGCTATGCCCTATTTTCCCAAGAAGTAGTCTGCAAAATGAAATAATATAATTACAGAAAGCATTAATTTTTGAAGCTTTAATAATTTTTTGTAATTGTCTAAACGCAAATCCACAATTCTTTTAAACCTGTACCACAAATATTTTTACAAGATCTCCCTCTTCTGGCTACAACAGTTATTTCATTTCTTTTTATCCATAGTGATTAAAGTCTGCTGCAAAGTTTGGGCAAAGCTAATTTATACTAATCTGGCATCAAAGAGATAAATAGATGGACACTCCTAAAAATGAAAACAGGAAGCTCTTTTCAATATCTCTAATACACATACTGTTCAATTAAAATTCGTTTATCTAATTGCATTTAAGCTTTTTGCCTCACTGATAGTCTGAGGATTCATATGCCAAGCTTGGTAATAAGTTAATAAATGAATTGAATGCTTGAGGTGTTCCAGATGGACTTAAACTGCAAATGCTGTCATTCACAAAAGGGACTGAGCTCATAAAGCAGGAATGCATTTTTCTAAATGCAGACTCACTTATGTACTTTAATATAGAGATCAAGATGTAAGCTCCATTCAATGCTTTTTTACAAGTTAACTTTTCTGTTTCAATTTACAAACCTGATTAAAACAACAAAATAAATCTGAGAAATACTCATAAATGAAAGACAATAAATGCTTACTATGCAACTTGCATAACAATATAGCAAAATCATTTTAAAAGTGTGTGCTTGAGTCACTATTACATATTTATTAGTCTACTTCAATAATTAGATTTCATTGTGTAAACTTTCAGAAAACCATGTATGAAAAGTTTGGTGGGAACTATTGTTCCTAAAGAGCATATTGTATTAATAGACCAATATTCCTAGTGGCCATTACTTGACAGATTCTTCCATTTCTTCAAGAAACACTCACCATAAAATGTCAGTTCAAGATAAATAGAACATACTCTGTACTCTCAAGAAATGCATATTTGTATATGACATATCTGATAAAGGGTTAATATCCAAAATATATAAAGAACTTAGGAAAATATCTTCAAAATGAATAATCCAATAAAAAATGGGTAGACAACATGAATAGACATTTTTCCAAAGAAGGCATACAAATGGCCAAGTGACATATAAAGTGTGGTTCCAATGATCCAGCAGTTGCCCTACTAGGTATTTACATAAAGAATATAAAAATACTAATTCAAAGGGATACATGCAACCCAATGTTTACAGCATCATTATCTACAATCATCAAGTTATGGAAGTAGTTTGAGTGTCCCCTGATGAATAGAGAAGGAAGAGATGATAGATGATAGATTAGATAGATACATAGATAGATAATATAAATATTGATAGATGATAGACAGATTCGTAGATAGATAGATAGAGATATATAATGGACTAGTCTTCAGCCATAAAAACGATTGAAATCTTGCCATTTGCAATGACATGAATGGAAGTAGAGAGTATTATGCTAAGCAAAATAAGTCAGAGAAACCATATGATTTCACTCATATGTAGAATTTAAGAAACAAAACAAGAAAAAAGAGAGAGATAAACCACGAAACAGACTCTTAACTACAGAGAAGAAACTGATGGTCACGGGGTGGGGGCGGGGGTGGTCGGTAGGGGGAATGAGTGAAATAGGTGATGGGAATTAGGGAGTGTACTTGTGAAGAGCACCAGGTGTTACACAGAAGTGTTGAATCAGTATAATGTACACCTGAAACTGGAATGTAAATAAAACTTCAAAAAGTCATTATAAAAAATAAATGTGTGATATGGTGCCAATCTTGGATTACATTAGCAAATCTCAGCAAATTTGGAATCCCTTGAAATTATACTCAATTTTGTACTGTATATATGTTCACTTTTTAGGAGAAAATGTTTACTTATAGCTTTCATCAGATGCTCAAAGATGTCAATAATTTCAAAAGTTTAAGAACTGAGATAAACAAATAATTACTTATTCCAGAACATCTGATATTTTAAAATACCAGTGTAAACAAAAGTTTGAACAATGAACTCTACATAGGAGAATCAAGGAAGGATCCTGAGGAATGGGAGCAATATGCCCTGATTTTTGAAACTCAAGGAGAAGTTTGTCAGGAAGAGAAAAAAGAGAAGAGGACTTGAGAGCACTTCTAGAATATATGTAGAAGCAACATTGACTGCTGGAGCCTTGGCATAGTCATTGGAGAGAACTGGGACTAAACACTGTACATACAGATCATGTCAAATAGACAAAGGATGTCTATTGCATCCATTGCTGTTTCCTATATTTAGAAAAGTATTTGGTACATAGAACGAAGGTCTATAGATGTTTGTTGAAGGAGACATAGGAATAGGTTTAAATCATTGGATATGGACAGATAATTAAATTTCTTGAGGAATCCATGAAGAATTTTGCCCTTTACAATTTGTCATAAAAATGACATAAAACAGGGGTGCCTGGGTGGCTCAGTGGGTTAAAGCCTCTGCCTTCAGCTCAGGTCATGATCTCGGGGTCCTGGGATGGAGGCCCGAATCGGGCTCTCTGCTCAGCGGGGAGCCTGCTTCCTCCTCTCTTTCTGCCTCCCTCTCTGCCTACTTGTGATCTCTCTGTCAAATAAATGAAATTGAATCTTTGAAAAAAAAACAAAACACAAACACACAACCTCTGGGGTGCCTGGGTGGCTCAGTTGGTTAAGCAACTGCCTTCAGTTCAGGTCATGGTCCCAGGGGGATTGAGCCCCACATCGGGTTCCCTGCTCGGCAGGAAGCCTGCTTCTCCCTCTCTTACTCTCCCTGCGTGTGTTCCCTCTCTAGCTGTGTCTCTCTCTGTCAAATAAACAAATAAATTCTTTAAAAAAAAAAGACATAAAACATAGGTCGAAGAATATAGCCAAAATTTTCTAGCATCAGCTGTTATTATAAGGTGAATTTTGAGTTTTAACCTCATAGTATGTACATGAGAGAGATAACAGGGAAGATTACATAGAGTTCACTCTATTTTCTGTTTTCTAATGTTTTAGAAAGGTTTCTTTTCTTAGAGTATCTCCAGCCAGTTAATGTCAGAGTTGTCACCATTAGAGAAATACTACTCTTCTCAAATCCTCTGTAAAAATGCAGATCAGGTTGGGAACTCTTTAATGCGTAGCATGACATCAATTTTAGATGTCACTGGGTTTTTTTTTTTCCTCATAGAAGGAATGAATCATTTTGATTCCAAACCACAGATTCCTCATCTAATCTTTTGTCTTCTAAAAGAGTTAATGAGAATATTTAAGGCAATAAAGACTATGCTGTTTTGCATATAATTTTACATATAATATAGACAAGTCTCTATAGCTAAATTGTGTATTGATATATTTCTATATACAAGCACATTTATTTAATGGGCTATAAAAGTTTATTATATGGCTATAAAATAACATTATCATATCTCTGTGAACCATATGAATTGTTTACTAAAAATTGTTTTAGAAGTTATGTTACACTCACCTCACCTGAAAAATAACATAAATAATAGGTAAGAATTGAGCCTATTTTTGTTTCATTGTAAATACAATACTAAAATGTTCATTAGTTTTCTATAAAAAATACCTAATATTTATACCTCACATTGACAGCCAAATCAACAATGTGGATAACTAGGATTTTGGAGTCATGTTAACGATTTATTTTTCTGCTATCGATCAAATTAACTACACTACATTTCAAAAAGCAAAACAAACAAACAAACAAAAAAATCTTGAAGTTTGGTTCTTTTGATTAAGTAGCTTCTACACAAAATTGATAATTCTGCTGAAGCAGTTGGACATAAGAAGGGTGACTGACGAGCATGGAACTGCATTAATCCCAATAATATCTATTTAGGATTCTCGAGCAGGGATCCATTAGGGGAGAAGACAAAGAAAATGTTACTGAGGGTTGCAGAATTCCAGTCTAGCACAGGATGCAGACATATCTGAAGTGTGATATAATAAAATATGCTGAAGTGCTATTCCTTAGTGATTCACTAAACTAGTTGCCCATGATCATCAAGAATAGCACATTTCCCCAACTTATTTGCCAAGAGTAAGTATCTTACCCACCTTGCCAGTTTCCCTGCATTTATATCCCTATTTCATAGCATGCAACACCAACTTGTTTAAAACAACCTCCCTCTTGCGTATAGCAACAGAAGTTTGAGGCATTCATTTTGGCCTTTCTATTGCGTTGATCTTCTATGACTGCTGTTTGGCTGCATATCACCTAATGTTTCCATTTGCAATTTTACATCCCAGTAGTATTAGCAACAATAATAACAACTATAGTTTGATTTTAATACTAACTCTAAGGGAGTGAGATAATTCAGATGGTCCTACTCTAATAAGGCATTATCAATAGCAAAACAGTCCCTCCCTGTTACTAAAAACAAGAGAACAGGCCCCAAATGGAGTCACTTATGGTTTGTTTTTTAACACTATCAAGTCTGAATCAGGTAGCAACACTTTCAACAAAGGAGATTCCAGGAATCTGTGCTTTAGGACAATAAAAATATTTAATTTTCAATGTCAAGCTGCTGAAAAGGATCTACTCTTGAGATTCTGAAACAAGTTCTCTTCAAATGACCACTGTAATATAGGTGTTGATTGACAATTTACCTGGGGTAGGCCCCAAACACCATTATTATAGAGAAAATATTGTCTTTGGTAAACTACATCTGGGAATGACTGTATTGATGTTGATACTAATCTTTAAATAATAGTCAAATGTTCTAAAGAGCTATCCAAATACATAGTTCATTAATATAGCCATAAAGCCTTCAAGTTCCAAACTGCACAAATTATTTGAGAGTACCCCTTCCTCAAGTAAAAAATAATGTATCTTTCCTTAAATGCATTATACCTATTTTTGCCAATGCAAACTGTGTTTAATGACCAAAAAAAGGTTTTAGGTATAATTCTATATATTTTTCCAAATATATATCATATTCAGAAATGGTTCCAATTAAGATTATTTTCACATGTTCTAAGACATAAAATCAGTTTCCATACTTAAAGAGTATCTTGGAAAGGGGTGCCTGGGTGGCTCAGTTGTTAAGCGTTTGCCTTTGGCTCTGGTCATGATCCTGGAGACCCAGGATTGAGCCCCACATCAGGCTCCCTGCTCAACAGGAAGCCTGTTTCTCCCTCTCTCACTCCCCCTGCTTGTGTTCCCTTTTTAGCTGTGTTTCTCTCTGTTAATTAAATAAATAAAATCTTTAAAAAAAAAAAAGGTAGGAAGAAAATAATTCACAAAAAATCCATAATATTCTGGGGGTTGTGAATGTAGCAGTAAACAAAATACATAAAGTTCTAGTTTTTATGGAACATATAGCCTGAAAAACTCAGGGGTATGCATAAATAAACATGTATCAGGCTGCATTAAACAATGAACAAAATAAAGCAAAGGGAAAAAAGCAGAATGTGACAAAGGTTGGTAAAGACTCTTTTGATAAGCTAAAACTGGAATAAAATCTAAAGAAGTGGAGGAGTCGTCATTCAGACCTAGGAGAAAAATATTCTATGCATAGAAATAGTAAGGTTCTTAAAAAAAAAAAATGAAGATTCTTAAGGCACACAAATTATGTATAGTAAGGAGCTGGTGAAGGGTTTTAAGTAGGAAAGTGGCATGATCACATTGATATTTTAAATATATATAATAAATCATTACCAACTCTAATGTAATTTATTATTTTTATTTAATTTTTATTTTTATCTGTGCAATAATTGACAGCCTGTCTTGCATAAAGCACTATATACTGTATATCCCCATCCTCACAGATTTTATAGTCTACTAGAAATAGATATGGGGGTGGGGGTATGAAGATGCAGATAAAAGCTGGTTATGATGCATGATGGAAGGTCAAAGATAGCAATTCACAGATGGTACTAGGAAATTACAGAACAGAAACCCCAGCCACAGACATGTGATTCAGACAATATGTGTACAATATGAAATGCAGTTTAGTGTTACTAGACTGTAAAGCATAAGGCATTAGTTTATGAAATATTCTATATTATGTATGCATGATTAAGGACATTGGATGCATCCAATAAAAATAGGGAACCATTGAAGTCTTTAGGTAATTACTTAAAGCTTCATTTAATACACCATGCTGATGTGTGTGAGAGGGCAGATGTAAAAAGAAAAAAGAAAGGAGGCAACTGTTGTTTTGACAGTTTCTGTTATGACAGAACTGGGATATGAAAGAAGGTAAAAGTAGTAACAACAGAGGAGATGGATTCATTGTAAAAATACATGAAGAGTAAGGTCAAGGAAACTGATGATTAATCACAAGAGGAGATAGTTAAGAATGACTTCTAGGTCTTAGGTTGTGTTAATAGATCAAATCCAGCGCTACTAGTTGAGAGAGAAAATAGAGAAGTAGGCGCTGGGAGGAAGAATATTTGTTCAATTTTGACATTTTTGAAGCTCCTGTGTGTTGCCTATGTTTGTACAGCAAGCAAACAGTTTGATTAATTAATCCTAGACTGCAAAGAGAGGCCTAGGAGGACAAATACAGCTGGAAAAAAGAGGCATATAATTTGTAGTTGAGACAATGTGAGTCAGTGAAATCACCTTAAGATAGTATATGGAGAAAGAAAAGCAGTTTTCGAGGAACCAGATTTTAGGATGAATATCCTTGAGAGAGAAAGAGAGGGATTCAGAATTGAGAGAGAAAGAGAGAGATTCAGAGAGACAAAGAGATAAAGACACTACGAACTTGAAAAACTGAAAAAATAATAAAGACTCTTCTCCATCAGGAAAGCTGGAGGAGTGAAAAATTTCAAGGAACAGAGATCTTCCAAATTCTACTGGGAGCCTCTTAAGATTAAGGGTTATTTCCTTTACCTCTATTCTGCCAGGTCCTAGCATACAACTTGGAAAATAAGAAACTCTTTGTAAAAAAATTGATAGAATAAGTAAGAAGAAAATAAGGGATAAAACATACAAATTTAGATAAAAAAATTCAAATATAAGAACCACTACATGACTGATGAAGGTGGAGACTCCAGTCATATTTCCTAACAGGAAAGTCATGAGTTTATCTATCTTGACTCCACTTCATTACTTTACAACTACCTCAACCACATTATGTCTATTTTCATATTTGTAAAACAGAAAAAGAAAAATATTTTGAGGAAAATATGCAAAAATAAAACTTTAAAAGATAAGGTATTATCAAACATTTATCATTCCTACCATTTGAAATAAGCTGATTAAAAAAGAAACATTTAAACTAATAGATAGAAGAATTCAAATTCAGCAACCTTAAGACAGGAATCCATCATAACAAACTTCATGGTTAGATTATGGTTTTGCTAGGCTGGACTAATTAGGAAATAATGGTTGTAAAATGGGAAAGCTGCTGGACAAAGGAAATGAAAAATATAGTTATGTGGACAACTTTCCAAATGATCTTGGCCCAAATATTTGATCTTTCTTGCATGAAATTCTTCATATTATATATAAAAAAATAGAACTAGACAAACTTTATGGTGATTTTCAGAGCTAAAGTAAAGGATTTAAAAATGGAAGCAATGGCCAGTATGTCAGTTATCATCTTTTTTAATCTCACTGCTGGTCTTGCAGAATGACACTGTAAAATGGAAGGAGAAAAGAGGTTGTAATGTCAGAGACAGACAGAGTCAGGTATGAAATAGATAAGGGAAAAGGAAGAAAACAACAACAAAAAGAGATAAAATTGTATTTGAAACATTCAAAAGCACATTGAAAGATAATAAAATATCCTTTAAGGGACTTCCAAAGAGTAGGGAACTGATTTGGACAACTGGAAAAGAGATATTAATATATGAATTCCTACATTGGCTCTACTCTTCCTAGATAGGATAAAATGAAGCATAATTTATAGATGGGTTATGGTTCTTGAATTTGCTTATATTTTCAGAATAAATCTCGGACCTAGCCAATATAATACACTAAATACTCAGAATCAGAGATGAGAGGCCAGGTCACAAAAGCAGTTCATCTAAGTCAGGCAAGAATTAAAACTTGAATTTGAGATTTTTTTTTTTTTTCCAGAGCTCAAAAATGTGACAGACACACAAGATCAAGAAATAAGATAATGTGGATGAACTGGAAGGTCTATGGTCTCAGTATTCCGGGGGAATGTGAAACCTTCAAGGTTGGAGGAACATAGAACTTCAGGATTATTCTTTTGTGCAAGGTGGGCAGCGGCCACTCAGTATTTAAATGCCTGGATTATTGTCATAAAAAAATGTACTTAAATCCTGAGCCTCAGATCCAGCCCTGAGACTAATACATTCTTCCTACACCATGGTGCCCAAACTCAGCCGCACAACAGTTTTAAGAATATTATGTTCAGGAGTGCTGGGGCCCATTTAAAATCTTCATACAACAGAACTTGTCATTTAAAAACAAAGTGCTTTGCTTTGCATAGCCTCTTCAAAGTTAAAAAAAAAAAGATACCTTTGCTTCTGGATCATTTTACTTTACTGAAACTCCATTTTCCATTTTTTTCTCCACCTCTCAAGATTTTTCTAATTTAATAAAACACTGCTAGGGACGCCTGGGTGGCTCAGTTGGTTAAGCGACTGCCTTCAGCTCAGGTCATGATCCTGGAGACCCGGGATCGAGCCCCACATCGGGCTGCCTGCTCGGCGGGAAGCTTGCTTCTCCCTCTCTCACTCCCCCTGCTTGTGTTCCCTCTTTGCCTGTGTTTCTCTCTGTCAAATAAATAAAATCTTTAAAAAAACAAAAAACAAAAAAACACTGCTAAACATGTAGCACCTTTAGTTTGTCAGTCAATTCTTCTATCGAAATATGTTTTGACGCAGCAACAATTTTAGCTATCCATAGATACAGAACACCACTTGTATGAATACTATCAACACAGCATATCTACAGTGTATAAAACATGATGTTAGATTCTAGAATATGATGAGTTATAAATAATTTTCTACACATGCTACAAACTGAAAACATAGTTCATAATAAGTTTATTAAGAGTCCAGTGAGGGTTGCTAGTGACCAAGTGGCTCAGTCAGCTGAGTGGCTGCCTTTGGCTCAGGTCATGATCCCAGGCTCCTGGGATCTAGTCCCATATTGGGCTCCTTCCTCAGCCCTCTCCCTCTGCTTGCAGCTCTGCTTGTGCTCTCTCTGTCAAGTAAATTAAAAAAAAAAAAAAAAAAAAAAAGGAGTCTAGAGAAACTCTTTCCATTTTTCTAACATTTAGATTGCCAAAAACATAAAGACAAAATAATAAGTTTTTACTTTCTTTATGAATTTAATTAGAACTTTGTTTTTCTAATGATACATTTTATTTATTTCCTTCACTTTACATTAGAAATACTATACTGAATATCTTCCAGGTCATAAACTGAATATCCACCAGATGTCAGTATATGCGTGCAAATGTTTTACTTTGCAAAGCCAGTGCTAGCAAAGTCCCATCCTCTATTAAGTTTCTTATAAGAAATATAAAGTGAATGCCTTTTCTTTGAAAAATTAAAATTTATTATTTTTTAAAGACTTTATTTATTTATATGACAGAGAGAGAGCATAAGCAGAGTCCCCACTAAGCAGAGAGCCCCATGTGTGACTCAAGCTGAGAACCCTGGGATCATGACCTGAGCAGATGCAGATCCTTAATTGACTAAGCCACCAAGGCATCCTGGAAAATTAAAATTCTTTAATCATCTACACCATATTTATTCAGAGGTCACTCAAAATCATCTTTGAAGTTTTTATTCTAACCAAATGTAATACTTTTGTCAATCTGAAATTTTTTCTGGGACTTTATGAAATACTTTAAGAACACATAGCTAGATAATTATTCAGTTGAAATTCTTTAGAGAAACAAATGCAAAACTTTTAGTTAATCAAACTGTACACCTAGAAAATTACAGACAGTAATTTGAAAATCCAGTCAAATAATAAGATTACCCTATAAAACAACAAACTACAAAATTATGGGATAAAAATGTGTTAATTTTCATATATACTGACTAAATCCAGAGAATGCCAGGAAGAAAATATTTGATTTTGTATATAGGGGAAGAAAGCAAATGTGAGAGAAAAAGAGAAATGTGTTGTACCTATCTGAGGAATAATTAAAAGCTATTTAAAAACATTCAACAGTACTAAAAAAATAATTCTAAGACATGATGAGTCACTGTGGGGGAAAAAATGTTGTTCTCCCTAGATTAATCTATCTTTAATGGCATACCAGTTAAGATGCCAACTAGATATTATGTGTATTGTTCACAATTTTACTAAAATTATATAAAATTCTACTTTAAGAAAGTTTTAACCCTACAGTTACCTGAAATTCTTATAAAGCTGTAATTATTTTTAAAAAGGTAAGTTCTGGGAAAAAAAGCCTCTCAATGGAAATAAGCAGAATCTACAAATTTACCCAAAATAAGAAGTCTGGTTAGTATATGACCAAAGTGGTGTGTCAGTGAAGAAAATATTTATTATCCGAAACATTTTCTTAAGATAACTGGCCTGCTACAAAAATAAGTAAACAACCAAGTTTCATAAGAATTTGAGTATAGATAGCTGAAGTTATGTTCTGGAAGTATATTTGGGAAAATTATTGCAATGTTGATTATCTAGAGGATTTTATAAATTTCCATTTTTTATGTATAAGCTTTATAAGCTTAAAACACAAAGAATTAAAAATGCTATGTAGTTCTTAGTGAAAACAGAAATTAGCAAGACATGAAGGGATAAATATAATTTTTAAATGATAATATGATAATTATATGTTAATAACAACAGAATATAATACAGTAAGCAAAGAAATCAATAAAATAGAAGACTGGGAAAAGATCAAGGAAATAAAAGCCATGGAAGAAAAAAGAATAGATAATTAAACAAGGGAATACCTTGTCATCATTATAGGAGAAAAAAAAAGTTATCCTTTCTGGATTTTAGTAGTCAGTTTTGACAAGTTAATTCACATTGTGTGATTCAGTCAGTTTCATGCAAACTTGTATGTTGAGTTCCCACTATGTGTCAAAAACTTTACAATAAACTCAGTAAATACTTGAGCACAAAAATAGGTATTTCTGTGTTGAGACTAATGGTATTTACACATAATGTAGTTAGACTGAGGAAGGAGTACAGAGAACAAATAGCTAAAGCTTTCCTGTTCAGAAATTAAACTTTTTCCAACCAAGTATTTACCATATTTAATGGATATATTTCATTAAATATTTTCCCCAGTCTTTCAATCTCCTGATGACCACCCTGCAATGTGCATATGACTAAGCTTAGAGTTTTCTGATATTGCATATCTTCTGTGTTTTTTTCCTACTGCTTCTTTTTCCAATAACACTCTATCTTCCTCTATTGTCTCTTTCTTATCCTCAGTGTCAGGAAGAATATGCTTTCTTATTTTGCAGAAGCAGCCATTTTCACTTGTATCATAGATTCTAACCTCTGTCAACACTTCTGGAAAATTATTCAGTCTGTTATACTCTAGGCCTTTTCATTTTCTGTTTAACATAAGATACATCTTAAGGGAGAAAAGTACAATATTTTTTCCAATCTAAACACCCATAAGCGCATGCATCTTAAGGGAGAAAAGTACAATAATTTTTCCAATCTAAACACCCATATTACTATCCTAGATATACTTTGGAATTTTAGTTTCCTTTTTCATTTTATAAAGCTCCATAATCTTCATTTTCTTGCCCATGATTCATTTGTCTCCTTTCCAGTGTTTAAGTGATATTTTACATAAAAATGTATCTAGTGAATATTATGATTCCATATATATATTCTACTTTTTCTGATTGAATGGATTCCACTCTCATATAAAAAGTTTATCATCTCAAGAAAAATTAAGGATAAAAATTTCATTCAGATTTCCATTAAGCAGAGGAAATACATTTCTTTAAAGGTAAGGATAAACTGGATTTATCCTAATGTATAGTTATTCTTTATCATTCCTATATTTACTGAAATTTTTTTGTTGTAAGTTTTCTCCACTGTTTTTCCATTTGTGATTAAAAAGATATGATTTGAGGAAGATATTTTGAGACTGCAAATATCCTGTTCCTCCTTATATTTGTCCACTAATTTTAGCATTCATTGGATGATCTTGCCTACAGCACATGTTCTACTAAGAATGTTCTAATGGTGACTTTTTATTTTATTCATTCCTTTTATATGTATCATTTTAAATCCTTCCATACAGAATAGGTATCCTTTCTCTCACATATACTTTTTATTTATTGATATCAGTATGGACTCATAAATTTTTCATTAAGTGTTTTGTTTTGCGTTTTTTTGTTTGTTTTTTCCTCAAAAATATAGAGTAAATTACATCAGAGAAATGTTCTATGTTGACTGTCATCATTCATGAAAGTCATTAATGGGTTAAAAATGTTTTATTATAGCACAAACTTTTCTTTTTAGAATTCTGGATCTATCTGTGCTACAAAATAGAAGGGTAATGAATAGTATCTGTCGGTGTTTTTTGGGGTAGCTGTATTTCTGTTAGGCTATCCTGATGATAGACTGCTTTGCTAATAATAAGGCCTTCAAATTGAAGGAGGTCTATATTTAATTTCATTGTATGTTTCAGCTTTCTAATCTTTGAGAAAAAGATATATATGTGTATAATATATATATAAAGATATCTGTATATAAAATGTCTTTTAGAAATATATATACACTATTAAAATTATGTATATAATTATTTTTCCTTTTTTTTAAGATTTTATTTATTTATTCGACAGAGAGCGAGATCACAAGTAGGAAGAGAGAGAGGAGGAAGCAGGCTCCCCGCCGAGCAGAGAGCCCGATGCGAGCCTTGATCCCAGGACCCTGAGATCATGACCTGAGCTGAAGGCAGAGGCTTTAACCCACTGAGCCACCCAGGCACCCTATAATTATTTTTCTTGTGTATATACACTATATATAGAGAGAAACACACACATACACACATACATTTATGTATATAGTGCTAAGAGAAAGTCCTTACAAGTGTTAAGGAACAGTATTATGACATTGATAGTTGTATTATTAGTGCAGTTCTGCTACTGTGAAATGGGAAACATGCTATAGTTACAAGTTTGTGTTATGATATTCTGAACTGGTACTATACCTAAATGACTACCACCCCTGCTACACAGCTATGTCCTGTCTGCAATGTTGCCTAGAGTGCTTTGACTTGTAGTCTCCACTTATGGGAATGTAGAATGCCTCCTGTACTGTTTTCTATTTCTTGCACATTGTCTTCTTCTTTTTTTTTTTTTTAAGATTTTATTTATTTGACAGAGAGAAACACAACCAGAGAGGGAAAACAAGCAGGGGGAGTGAGAGAGGGAGAAGCAGGCCTCCCACCGAGCAGGGAGCCCGATGTAGGGCTCGATCCCGGGTGTCCACGATCATGACCTGAGCCGAAGGCAGTTGCTTAACCAACTGAGCCACCCAGGCGCCTCTTGCACATTGTCCTCTGACAGTAGTATTTACATGATGGCAGAATATGGTGCCCCAAAATATGCCACTTCAGCAAAGGGTTATTTTGAGCTAAAGGCACTCGGAAAAAAAAAGTAAATGTAAGAAGCATTCTCATTTCCCCTTTGTTCCTAAATACAGGAGATGAAACTCCATGTGAAAGATGACCTCCCTACTTATATCAGAAGGAAAGTAACATTTCTTGAGGATGAGAAGTTGAGACCATGAGAATTCACCTGAAAAGAATTTTGGGGCACCTGGGTGGCTCAGTGGATTAAAGCCACTGCCTTCAGCTCAGGTCATGATCTCAGGGTCCTGGGATCGAGGCTCACATCGGGCTTTCTGCCAGGCAGGGATCCTGCTTCCCCTTCTCTCTCTGCCTGCCTCTCTGCCTACTTGTGCTCTCTCTCTGTCAAATAAATAATAAAATAAGAAATCTTAACAAAAAAAAGAATTTGTTAAAACAGTTATCATCTTCCTTTATCCTCACCATATTCCAGTTACCCTAGATTTTACCACTTCTTTGGGTCATTTCCTTTTGAGGGATCCCCCATCAAATAAAACTTAAATTTGTATGCTTTTCTCATATCTTTTGTAATGGGGACCTAAAATGAGTACAGGAAAACTTTTCCTCCCCTTCATTATTCTTCAAATACATGGAGAAAGAAGATGCTTATGACAGATACACAATATCCTGGTGCGAACAGCTGAATAATGACCACCCAAAGATATCGACCTCTTAACCCACAGAAATAGTGAATATGTTTCTTCAACATGTAAAAGAATTTAACTGATGTGATTAAATTAAGGATGTTAAAATGGGGAGATTATTTTGGATTGTCCAAGAGAAAACATCCTTAAAATGAAAAATGTGGGAGGCAAGAGAGTGAGAGTCAGAGAAGAAAATGTTACCATGAAAGCAGAGTTTGGAGTAGCATGTAAACACAATTCAAGTAATGCTAGCAGTCTCTATACACTGAAAAAAGTAATGGACCCCACCCCATCCCCAAGCTTCCAGGACGGTGCTGCCTATCGATTTTAGACTTCTGAATTCCAGAACTATAATAGTTGTTTTAAGCCACTAACTCAGTTTCTAATTTGTTACAGCAACAATAGGAAATTAATACAAGTTGTTTTGAAACACAGTCTTCATACAGCATAAAGAAGATTTTTATTTCCAGTCTATCCTGGTTTTACAGGACTAAAGAAGCTCACAAACACTGGGAAAGTATGAAATATCTGTGAATGAATTTTAGGTGTGGTAAATCACCACGCAGCTTCTGAGCATGGTAAATCCATTCACTGTTTCAAAAACAGTTCTGTTAGCCTGCTAGTTAATTAAAAGTGTTCAAAGAGGTTACCAACAATGTAAATGTCAATACTTCAAAGCAGTGGTTTTGCATTGTTTTTTAGTAGAAGTTTCATAGTGGTCTTTATAGCACTCATTTGTTTTGCTTTGCATGTTGCTAACAACATGTCAGCTTTTTTTAGTTTGGGGATATTTTAAATCAAAGATATAAAATTATTTATCTTATCATTTGGGTACCAATTTATTCATTAAATAACAGTTGTATTAAAGTGATCATTGTAACTGACCTCATAGAGGAGTTTACAGTCTCAACAAGAAGACAGTCATTGGGCACCTGGGTGGCTCAGTGGGTTAAAGCCTCTGCCTTCAGCTCAGGTCATGATTTCAGGGTCCTGGGATTGAGGCCCACATTGGGTTCTCTGCTTAGCAGGGAGCCTGCTTCCCTCTCTTTCTCTGCCTGCCTCTCTGCCTACTTGTGATCTCTTCTGTCAAATAAATAAATAAAATCTTTTTTAAAAAAGAAGACAGTCACTGAATAAGTATCTGTAATTAATTAGTTTTTCAAAAGGGGAAACGAGATGCTCTGAGATTGTTAGAAAGGGAGAAATTACTTAGTCTGGCAAAGTTTAGGGAAGATATCATTGAGGAAGTGAGATTACTACAATTACTACATGAAAATTAGATGAAAAGTGTTTCAGCAATACAAGCACAGGTTTCTGAATGTGACAGATTAACTCTTAGGAGCAGTGGAAAGTTACTAAGAAATTTTCAGCAGGAAAGCAACATAATCAATCCTCACCTTTGAAGAAATCATTCTGGTTGAAACTTGAAAAATTAAAGAATCAGAGTGCTTTAATGTGTTGCTTTGGTAAACACAAAATAACACAATTCACATTCTCTTGGGCTTCGGGACTGTTATAATTGATGTGACATTTGTGGTTTTCTTTACTACAGTTCCATTAGATGTTTAAAGGAAATATTTCTTCTTAGTAAGACCGTTCACTTCTCCATTACTGATATGTCTCACAAACCCAACCCTCCTTCTCAAATTTTTACTTTTATCCAGAAAAGTACCATATGATACAAATGGAAGCCATAAAATCAAACTTCTTCAATTGGCTTTATAAATACTACACAAGCTGCTTGATAAAAAGGAAATACTGAGGAGTAAAGTATACAGGTTTAATGAGACCTATTCCAACTTTCTGCTCAAAGATTACATTTTGGTTCTCTGTTATTATGCTTTTTGTGTTTCAAGATGTTAAATATTCCACTGCATAAGTTGAGTATTATTGCATATGTAATTGTATATTTTCTCACACCCACCTCGAAGGTCTAAATTGTTTGCTATTTTACCTTGCTAATGTACAGATAATAAAACATTAATATTTTAAATATTATTTTGTTCTCATGGAAATAATATGCTAGCTTTTGGGATAGCTAGATATGCTAAAAACAAAGTTTCATTATTAAGTGTCAAGTTCTACCTCAATGGTGATATTATAGACTAATATCAAGAAAAAAAAAAAAAACTCCCACAAATGGGTGAAACAAATACCTAAAATTCACAATGGGTTTGAAGATTAAAATAAAAACTGAGGGCACCTGACTGGCTCAGTGGGTGAAACATGGAACTCTTGATCTTGGAGTTTTGAGTTTGAGCCCTATGTTGGGTTTAAAATTACTTAAAAATAAAAATCTTTATCATCAAGATAAAAAGCTTTTTCACAGCAAACAGTCAACAAAACTAAAAAGCAGCCTAAGGGATGGGAGAGGATATTTGCAAATGTTTTATCAGATGAAGAGCTACTATCCAAAATCTAGGGAGAACTTTATCAAACTCAATACCACCCCCAAAAATGTCCAATCAAGAAATGGACAGAAGATATGAATGAATAGACATTTCTTCAAAGAAGACATCCAAATGATCAAAAGACACATGAAAAATTGCTCAACATCATTCAGCATCAGGGAAATACAAATCAAAACCACAATGAGATACCAGTTCACACTGGTCAGAATGGCTAAAATTAATAACTCAGGAAACAACAGATGTTAGCAAAGATGCAGAGAAAGAGGAATTCTTTTACACAGTTGGTGGGAATGCAAACTGGTACAGCCACTCTAGGAAACAGTTTAGAAGTTCCTCACAAAGTTGAAAATAGAGCTACCCTCTGACCAAGTAATTGCACTACTTTTTATCCAGAGATATAAACACAGTGATTTGAAGGGGTACATGGATTCCAATATTTATAGCAGTAATGTCCACAATAGCCAAAATATGGAAAGAGCCCAAATGTCCATCAACAGATGAATGGATAAGGATGTGGTATATATTATATTACACACACACACACACACACACACACACACACACACACACTGGAATATTACTTAGACATTGAAAAGAATGAAATCTTGCCATTTGCAAAGACATGGATGGAAACTAAGTGAAATAAACCAGTCAGAAAAAGACAAACACCATATGATTATGATTTCACTCATGTGTGGAATTTAAGAAACAAAACAAAAGAACATAGGGGAAGGGAAGGGAAAATTAGGTGAGAATAGAGAGTGAGGCAAATTGTAAGAGAAGCTGAAGTCTAGGAAAAAAACTGAGGGCTGCAATAGGGGAGGTGGATGAGTAAAAGGGGTAATTAGGTGATGGGATTTAAGGAGGACACTTGATTTAATAAGCACAGATGTTATATGCAACTGATGTATCACTTAATTCTACCCCTGAAATGAATAATACAGTATTTCTTAACTAAATTGAACTTAAATAAATAATTTTTAAAAAGAAATATATAATCTTAAAAATAAATATATAAAAATAAGAAGTATCTGATATAAAAGAGTATAAAATTATGAGAATTTTCCCTCAGCTATAATGGAATTCCTCAGTGTGCATTTCTAGGAAAAATTGAATGGATAAATTTTCAATGCTGTCGATATTTAAGATTTAACACTTTAAAAATCTTTTTAATGTAAAATTCAAATAAAGTCAATTTTCTATCTCATGCTATTTTACAAAGACATGTGAATTATGTGGCTATACATCTGGTTGTTCCTTCCCTAATGATACCTTCAAAGTGGGTGCCTGGGTGGCTCAGTTGGTAAAAAACAAAATATTTTGTCTTTCCAGAAACATGGCCTTCAAAGGGCTTTTGGTTATTTAAATTTTCTAGAGTCTTTTATTCCTCTAATTTCTACATTAACCTTCCCAGGAAAATCATCTCTTTTGTAACTCCATTCAAGTTATACTGCATTTTTAAAAGTCATCCCTGAAACAATACTTTCAAACATAAATTGTTCCTGTCACCTTTTCTACCTCTAGTATATCCTTATACAGATTATACCATAGCACATGTAAAATATTTTATTGCATTTTTTTCATGTCTTTCTCCCTTTATTTCTCATTAAGCTTCTTCAAAGGAGTATCTATATCTCTAATTGTTTTTGCAGGCCTCAAACATGAGGGACACATACAAGTCATTAAACAATATTTAGAGCTTGAGTCAAAGTACACACTGAAATTTAAATCATACTGATTTCAATCTAGTTTCAGCAAATCTTCAGTGCACATAAAATATTGTAAAGATATAGCTGGTGAGCATAAGAATAACATATGCCATGTTTCCCAGTACAAAATGAATAATATTATACATCTGATCATTTGTATACTTTTATCCATGATCACATAATAAATCAGGGCATATTGTAAGTGACCTATAATTTAGGGAGTATTGTTATCAACCTTCTCCACAGAACGGCCAATAATTATATAGACAGATAAATGCAGATATATATATATACACATTATATTATACATATAAATATGCATATGCATATACATTTATATATAATAAATACACACATAAAATATGCATATTTATATTGGGGCATACATGAATATTATATACTCATAAGCAGATATTATATGAGTCAGTATATATGTATTATGTACTCTATATTATAGAAGTGGTAATATGTGTCTTATGAGTATATATATATTTTTTAAAATTTTTCTTTTTTTATTTGACACAGAGAGATCACAAGTAGGCAGAGAAAGAGAGGGGGAATCAGGCTCCCTGCTGAGCAGAGAGCCTGATGTGGGCCTCGATCCCAAGACCCTGAGATCATGACCTGAGCTAAAGGCAGAGGCTTAACCCTCTGAGCCATCCAGGTGCCCATGAGTATATGTTTATGTTTACATGTGTATTTGTGTATAATTTTGTTATGAACCTCCTCACATTAAACATGGAATACACACATTTAAGTTTATAAGATGACAAATAATTTTTCAAAATGGTTCTAGCAGTTTATACTGTTAATAATAAAATATAAAACTGACTTTTTAAATTTATTTATTTATTTGTTTGTTTATGAGAGAGAGAGAGAGAGAGAGAGAGAGAGAGAGAGAGAGAGAGAGACCCCATTAGCAGAGGGAGTGGCAAGCTGAGGGAGAAGCAGCTGAGGAAGGAGCCCAATGCAGGACTTAATCCCATTCCCTGGGATTATGACCTTAGTCAAAGGCAGACACTTCACTGACTGAGCCACCCAGACATACCTGTTCCATACCTCTAATAATTCTACCCAAAGAAGAGTGTAATCCTCTATAAAATTGACTGGGAAAGTGATCATCCCATTCAATGGGTCCAAAGGTCTAGGATGATAGTGAAGGAAAAATTAAAAAAGATAATTTTAGTTTCAGATACAAGATGCCATCTCCTATAATAATATAACATAACACAACATGAAACAAAACAACATATCATGTACATTTTTATCTCTATCTCATTCTATATCTGCTTTCTAATTGTTCAAAATGTAGATTATAGGAATATATGCAAAATCATTACACCTACACTCTAACACATGGGGTCTTGGCAAGAAAACCTCGAGAAACTGGCAAGAGGAGTCATATTTTGGGACCAAAATACTTCACGATGAGAACAAGCCTCTTGATGCAGTTGTCATAACAGGTGTATGCAGGCTGAATATTTATAACAGGTGCAGGTCTGAGCCATGCAAGCTGCACAGGTTGGGTGAACCGACTGTGCAGACTTGTGTCCAATAAACCTCAGCATTTGGCCACAGCTGGTTCTGCAGGTATAGAGGATAGACAAGGCAGCATTTTGATGATCAGAGAAAGAGTCTTTAATGCAAGACAAGGCTCCTCTCAAAAGTGGCAGTTTCAATTTAAGAGAATTTCAAGTATTGTTGGGTTGAGGAATTTTTATTTATTTCATTTTCTTTTTCATCCAGGGCTACAGTCTTGGATTAACACGAAAAAGTTAGTGTTAAAGGTGGTACAGGTTACAAAAGATTCTTAGGTCATACTTGGTGCCAGAGAAGGGTCAACAACACAAAACCACCTCCTTAAAATTCTATTTTTAATGTTTTTCTATGGGACAATCAATTATGTGATATATGGACCACAAAAATACACATGTATTATACATGTGAGTTATGGCACATGATAATAAAAAGAACATCTTTAAATTCACTGCACACTTAAGAACAAAACATTGCCAAATAAAAAGATTATATGTGTACACTGTCTCAACCTCATCTCTTTGCCTAAATTTTGCATATTGTTTCTTTCTTTCAATATATCACAGTATGTGTAGATATGTATATGTGTTTGAATATCTGATTAATACATTAAGCATCTTCCTTGTTTTAGAGTTTTATGAAATATCACACTGGAAATACCATTTTGTGACCTGTTTTACTAAATTTTGTCTGTAAAATCAATCCATAGTATCCTTACAAAGTTAAGTAAATTATTTTCAACTTTTATAATGTTCCATTTTGTGAATATTCACAATTTATGGATGCATTATTTTATTGATGGAGATTACTTACAGATTTTTTTCTATTATGAATAACTTGGTTTATGACCATTCTCGAATATTTTTCTTCAAGTCCATGTTCAAGACTTTATGTGGGTATGTTCCTAGGAATCAAATTGCTTGATTGCTACACTTATTGGTGAGTATTGCATAATACATACAATTGTTGAATCATTATGCTGTGCAACTGAAATACAACATTGTATGTCAATTATAATTCAATGATAACAATAAAAAATAATTCTTAAAATTAAAAAAAAAAGGTTTGATTGAAGGGTGTGTTTGTGTGTTGGTATTTATAAGATAATGTCAAATTATTTTCCAAAGTGTTTGCAACAAATTGCCCTCCACCAACATGTAAGGTTTTTTTGGTTCCATAATTTTACGAATTTATATTATCAATCTTTTTAACTATCACTACTCTCATAGATGTAAACTCTAACATCAATGCTGTCTTAATTTGTATTGTATTGATTACTAAGGAAATTGAGAAATTTTTTTATACTTTAAGTCTTGAATTGAGTTTCCTTGTATTTGAAAAGCTTTTCCTTATTCTTATATTCTTATATTCTTTTTTCCTTATTTTTATACTGGACCTTACAACATTTTGTTTAATTTTGTTTATTTAATTGACTTTAATGTCATTATAGACTATATTTATGAATTTTTAAAGTATAGTATTAATCTGTACATTTTCAATTTTATTTTGTTCTTTTACCAGTAAAATGTGTTCATTGTAATGCAACCTAATTTTCAGTTTTTTCCAATATTATAATGATATATTTTTTAATTATTTATTTTTAACTTTGTCATTATTTTTAGTCTTCAATCTGTCAAGAACTGATTTTTGTGAGATGTGAATGATAGTTACAGTAAGTAGCCAGATTCTTTTTTTCCCCCATTTTCCCACTTGTATTGATTTTACATTTTCTTTCCTTAATGATCTTCAATATAATTTCTGCTATATCAAGTTTCACTAATTATATCCTGTTTTGAGGCTCCTTGCTCTGGTCCATTAGATTCAATTTATATTCTTTCTTGGTTTTTCTGTATGTTGTTTTTGCTAATTTACACAGTCCTGTAAGTCACTAACTTTGTAACAAATATTGATACCCCAAAATAAAAAATACTCTATTTCTTCTTACAAGGGGTGCATTGAGATTCTCTTGGAGCATTTTGTTTTCTAGGTACCATACGCTTATCAAGTTACTTGCAAAATCCCTATGAAATTATGGTTGGAATAATACTGAATATATAGATAATTTCATGAAGTAGTATTTAAAATTTTATTTCTAAAATAAACATGGAATTTTCTCAATTTCCTTAGAGTTTTAATAAATCACATATATATTTGTTGTCACTGCAAATAGTGTTTTGTATTAATTAACTTCTCTCTGGCCATTGGATCACAAAAATAAAACTGATTTTTTTTTGATACCTTATCAACAACTTTTACAAACTCTCTTATAACCATAATGAAGTATCTATAGATTATTTTCTGTCTTCTATGAGACAAATTTTATATGATAAGGATAACGGCAGAGTTATAGGCTGAATATTTGTACCCTCCTAAAATACGTATGTTGAAGCCCCAGTCAAGTATAGCTGTGTTTGATGATGAAGCCTGAAAGAAAGTAATTAAGATTAAATGATGTCGTAAAAGTCATGCCCAGATCCATTAGGATTAGTGTGTTTATGAGAAGAGAGACCAGAAGCCAATTACTCTGTCTCTGTCTCTCTCTGTCTCTCTCTCTCTCTTTCTCCCTCCCTGCCTCCCTAACCCCACCTCCAATAGTGCACATGCCAAGAAAGATCATGTGAGGACAAAGCAAAAAAGCAGTCATTAATAAAAGAGGAAAAGATCCTCACCAGGAACTACACTACCAGACTTAAAATGGGACTTAGCATCCAGAACTATGAGAAAATAAATTTCTGTGTTTAAGCCACTCAATCTACTGTATTTCATTATGACGGCCCTAAAACATCAATGCAGAAGGTTTATTCCTTTATTTTACTTACTCAATCATTGTCTTGTCTTTAGTCAGGACCAACAGTACAAGAATAAATATAACTTCACAACTGCCCATTATTTTGTTGTTAAGAGTGCTTTTAGAATATCCTCACCATGCTATAGACCAGATCCTAGGGAATAAAAATATATAGTCTCCTAATGCTGGAACAGACTTCTCTGTGTTTCTATTAAATCAACCTTGCATGTTGTGTTAAAATATATTTTGATTAATGTTATTGTTTTTATTTGCATTATCTGTCAATATTAAAGAGAGGTATACTGGAATATTTTAATGCCATGGTGTAGCAGTCATATTCTGTAATTTCATCAATTATTGCTTTATAGATTATGAGGTTATTTTATCAGGTACATAAAAGTTTCTTTTTTTCTTTCTTTTGCTTTCTTTCATTCTTTCTTTCATTCATTCTTTCTTTCATTCTTTCTTTTTTTGTAATGCCCTTATGAGTATTATAAGGACAAGTTAAAAATAATAAGGTATTTCCATTCCTTCTTTCTCAGAACATTTACTTTAGAGACTTTTAATTCTAAGTACTTTCTCCTTTCTTTCAAATGTTTATATCTCTTTGAAGAAAAGATAAACCTTTTGTCATATGTAGAACCCAGGAAAGTCTTTTGGAAACATCTCTTTTAAATGTAAACCTCAAAGGAAACGGAACTCTTTTTTCTTACTTTCTGTTGAAGAACTAGAGTCTAACTCCAATGGGTACCTTTCCCCAAATTGTAAAACTACTCCCTATCATAAACATCAGTTGTTTTTCCTCAGAATAAAGGCAGTTAGTAAACACTCATGGTTGCCCAATTATCAGGTAAAGTTAAGATGAACTATGTGTGACAAATAATACTCTCAAGTCTTCTTACTTGAGTATTAGTTACTCTACATCCTGAGAACATGTTTATAATAGGTTGTATTGATGTGGCTATATAAAGGAGTGATTTTTTTTTCTATATGTGCAACATCTTTATTGGGTTGCCTAAAATGGGTAACAATGTGGATTAATGCTTTTTCAATAATAAGTGTTTTATTTCTGTACTATCTTTGCAGAGAGAATTTCTGGATTAGAAGAACATTTTGTTTTTAATTATATTTTCCTCAAAGTTTAAACTAGTAATATTCTATAGTGACCCATTTTATAATTATAAATTCTTATTTTTTCAAGCACTACTTTGTTTAATATTTCTATAGATATGCTAGCTTCCTTTTAAGTTACTGGCTTATTGCTATGACTTATTTTTAAGATTTTATTTATTCATTTGTCAGAGAAAGAGACTGAGAGAGAGAGCAAACAAACAGAAGGAACAGCAAGCAGATGGAGAAGCAAGCTTCCCACTGAGCAAGAAGTCTGATGCAGGACTCAATCCCATGACTCTGGGATCATGACCTGAGCATATGCTTAACCAACTGAGACACCCAGGCATCTCTGACTGCTATGACTTTTTCCACTCCTGTTTTCAACTTACTCATGGGAGTCCATTTTTGCAGCTGGATTTTTAACTAATCTGAAAAATCTTTATTTGGACTGGTGAGTTCATATTTTATTACTGAAGTTTTAATTTTTTTAAATTTTAATTTCTATTTTTTTCAGTGTTCCAAGATTCATTGCCCATTCCCCACATTCAGTGCTCCATGCAATAGGTGCCCTCAGTACCCACCACCAGGCTCTCCCATCCCTCCACACCCTCCCTCCAAGTCCCTCAGTTTGTTTCTGTGTCCAAAGTCTCTCTTGTTTCATTTCTCTCCCTGAATCACCCTACTTCCCATTTACTTATTTCACTCAGCATAATCTCTTCCAATCCAGTCTATGTTGCTACAAAATTGGATATGCATCCTTTCTGATGGAGGTGTAGTATTCCATTGTATGTATGTACCCCTTCTTCTTTATGCATTCATCTATTGATGGGCATCTTGGCTCTTTCCACAGTTTGGTGATTGTGGCCATTGCTGCAATGAACATTGGGGTACATATGGCCCTTCTTTTCACTACATCTGTATCTTTAGGGTAAATGCCCAGTAGTGCAATTGCAGGGTCATAGGGTAGCTCTATTTTCAATTTTTTAAGGAATCTCCACACTGTTTTCCAAAGCGGCTGCATCAGCTTGCATTCCCACCAACAGTGTAAGAAAGTTCCCCTTTCTCCGCAGCCTCTCCAACACTTGTTGTTTTCTGTCTTGTTAATTTTGGCCATTCTGACTGGTGTAAGGTGGTATCTCAGTGTGGTTTTGATTTGAATTTCCCTGATAGCTAGTGACGCTGAACATTTTTTCATGTGTCTGTTAGTCATTTGTATATCTTCTATGGAGAAGTGCCTCTTCATGTCTCTTGCCCATTTTTGGATGTGTTCATCTTCTTTTTGGATGTTGAGTTTGAGTAGTTCTTTATAGATCTTGGATACCAGCCCTTTGTCTGTAGTGTCTTTTGCAAATATCTTCTCCCATTCTGTGGGTTGCCTCTTTGTTTCGTTGACTGTTTCCTTTGCTGTGCAGAAGCTTTTTATTTTTATGAAGTCCCAGAAGTTCATTTTCGCTTTTGTCTCCTTTGCCTTTGGAGACGTATCTTGAAAGAAGTTGCTGTGGCCGATGTCAAAGAGGTTACTGCCTATGTTCTTTTCCAGGATTTTGATGGATTCCTGCCTCACATTGAGGTCTTTCATCCATTTCCTGTTTGCCTTTGTGTGTGGTGTAAGAGAATGGTCTAGTTTCATTCTTCTATATGTAGCTGTCCAATTTTCCTAGCACCATTGTTGAAGAGACTGTCTTTTTTCCACTAGATATTTTTTCCTGCTTTGTCAAAGATGATTTGACCATAGATTTGTGGGTCCATATCTGGACTCTTTACTCTGTTCCATTGGACTATTCTCTGTTTTTGTGCCAGTACCATGCTGTCTTGGTAATCACAGCTTTGTAATAAAGCCTGAAGTAGGTAACGAGATGCTCCCAGCTTTGTTTCTCTTCTTCAGCAATTCCTTAGTGATTCGGGGTCTTTTTTGGTTCCATATAAATTTTAGGATTGTTTGTTCTAACGTTTTGAAGAATGTTGGTGGAATTTTGATCGGAATGGCATTGAAAGTATAGATTGCTCTGGGCAGTATAGACATTTTGACAATGTTTATTCTTCCAATCCATGAGCATGGAATGGTCTTCCATCTTTTTGTGTCTTCTTCAATTTCTTTAATGAGTGTTCTATAGTTCCTCGAGTACAGATCCTTGACTTCTTTGGCTAGGTTTATTCCTAAGTATCTTATGGTTTTTGGTGCTATAGTAAATGGAATCGATTCTCTGATTTTCCTTTCTATATTTTATTGTTAGTGTATAAGAATGCAACTGATTTCTGTGCGTTGATTTTTGTATCCTGCCACATTACCAAATTGTTGTATGAGTTCTAGTAGTTTGGGGGTAGAGTCTTTTGGGTTTTCCACGTACAGTATCATGTCATCTGCAGAGAGAGAGAGTTTGACTTCTTCTTTGCCAAGCTGAGTACCTTTTATTTCTTTCTGTTGTCTGATTGCTATTGATAGGACTTCTAACACTATGTTGAACAGTAGTGGTGAGAGTGGGCATCCTTGTCTTGTTCCTGATCTCAGAGGGAAGGTTGTCAGTTTTTCCACGTTGAGAATGATATTCACTGTGGGTTTTTTGTAGATAGATTTTATGAGGATGAGAAATGTTTCCTCTAGCCCTATTCTTTGAAGAGTTTTGATCAGGAACAGATGTTGTATTTTGTCAAATGCCTTTTCTGCATCAATTGAGAGTACCATGTGGTTTTTCTCTCTTCTCTTATTGATTTGTTCTATCACGTTGATTGATTTGCAAGTGTTGAACCACCCTTGCATCGCTGGGATAAAACCCACCTGGTCATGGTGGATAATCTTTTTAATGTATTGATGGATCCTGCTGGCAAGGATCTTGTTGAGAATCTTGGCATCCATATTCATCAGAGATATTGATCTGAAGTTCTTCTTTTTGATGGGGTCTTTGTCTGGTTTGGGGATTAGAGTAACGCTGGCTTCATAGAAAGAGTATGGAAGTTTTCCTTCCATTTCTATTTTTTGAAAGAGCTTCAGGAGAATAGGTGTTATTTCTTCTTTGAATGTTTGGTAGAATTCCCCAGGGAATCCGTCTGGTCCTGGACTCTTGTTTTGGGGGAGGTTTTTGATCACTGCTTCAATCTCATTTCTAGATATAGGTGTATTCAAATTGTCATGAAACACTCCAGTATCAGAATTATTGGAATCCCCAAAGGAGTTGAGAGAGAGAGAAGCCTAGAAGATATTTCTGAACAAATCATGGGTGAAAATTTCCCAAATCTGGAGAATGAAACAAATGTTCATGTCCTAGAGGCAGAGAGGACACCCCCACAAGACCAATGAGGCCAGTAAAACCTCCAAATTAACAGAGGATGCAAGAGTTTGGTGTCTAAATATGTGGTTAAACATTATTCTGGAGGTTCTTAGATATGATTAACATTTAACTTGGTAGACTCTGAGTGAAACAGATTGATCTGCATAATGTGAGGAGGTGTCATGTAATTGGTTGGAGTTCTGAGTAGAGTGAAAGATTGACCTGTCCCAAGAAAAATGTAATTCTGCCAGCAGATGGCCTTTGTAGTTGAACTGCAAATCAGCTCTTTTTTTGTCTTCAGCCTGGGGATTTTTTAAAACATATGATCCAAATAATGTGCCATCTCCAAGAGATTACAAAGATTTGAATAGGCTGAAAGTGAAAGGATGGGGAGAAAATATCATGAAAACAGTAAACCAAAGAGAGCGGTACCGCTCGACTGTAGCTAATGTTGCTGTGGAGAAATGTGGAACCACAATAATCAAAACTACTGATTCTGAGAGAAAAACCAGAAATGTGTATTTTTATATCATGTCTTTTAAAATAAAAATGTTGACTCACTTTTTTTTACATTATGTAAGCCAAATAAAATAACTGTAAGACCATGTATGACCTTTGGCTATTAATTTATTGCCAACTTATGACTTTCAAAAACAAATAAATCTTAATCATCCCCTGAGCAAATGGAATGGAGAAACATTTAGGACACCAAACTCTTATAATGCTATGGAGACAGAGGAAGGATATGAAGCTTGCAGATGAGAAACAAGTAATTTAATTTCTCTCTCCAGCTATTCTGCCATAGAGACTTAAAACTCAAAATTTTACTCCTTTATTTATTACATTTTTTTAAGAAGCAACTTTTCATTGCTCCCTTGATAAAATGAGGAATTCTCAGTCTAGCCATTAATGTACTCAGGATTTTTAATTCTAGATTAGTACTAAGGCTTGTATAAACTTTTATATAACTTCACTCGAAAACCATATTTTCAGGTCAGCGTCTAGCATAAAATAGGTGTATGGCTGGTTCTTAGCCACACATACAATCCATTTTTTACTGGTACTGTTCTAGAGAGCAGTATTAACATGCCTTAGGAAATGTTCAGGCCCTGGAAGGCATTCATCTAATGCAGGTTCTCTGAAACAAGGGATTGGATCATTCTGCTGCCAGGTTCTTCAGGTATGGTAGTGCTTAAAGATGATTTTATTGTTTTGTTTACTAGCACAGTATAAAAAAGCAATAAATCACCAGCGTTTATTGCTCACTATAATCATACTGACCTCACTTCCTATATGCTACTTGACAAATAACTACTATACATAACATTACAGAATTGGGACTGCCCATTTCCCTCTATTCCCAATCTTATATATATTATTATATATAATTATATATATAATCTTATATATAATAATATACAATTATATATTATTATATAATCTTATATATATATGCAAAAATATAAGAACTCAGTGGCAGGCAAAAAAAATGAATGATTTAGTCATACTCAGCAAAAGAGTGAAGCTGCATTAGAAGGAGCCAATATTACAGTGATAAAACAATGGATAACATATTCTTTCTATCTTCTTTACAGTCATTAATTCTGCTATTTCTCCCCACAAGGCAAAGTCCATACGTTGTAAATGAATTTCTCAACCATCACAAGGCCTGTCATTTGTAATTTTTTTCTAAAATAACACCATCTTATCACTTATCTCAGTGTTTACTCTTTTTGTTTTTGTCTAACTCAATGGGTATTTAATTGGGAATTTTAGTGATATGCATTACTATCACAACTACAAACAATTTACATGAATTTTAATGCCGAGAAATCAGTAAATATAGAATAAGAAAAGTCAACCATAGGTTTGAGATGATAAAAATATAGTGACATTTCTCCAAAGGCAAAGGAGACAAAAGCGAAAATGAACTTCTGGGACTTCATCAAAATAAAAAGCTTCTGTACAGCAAAGGAAACAGTCAACAAAACAAAGAGGCAACCCACAGAATGGGAGAAGATATTTGCAAATGACACTACAGACAAAGGGCTGGTATCCAAGATCTATAAAGAACTACTCAAACTCAACA
>PITA01009711.1:0-66175 GCA_004023965.1 Spilogale gracilis
AGAAGGGTAGGAGAGGGGAGGGACAGAGGGGAGGGAAGTAGAAGAGGGAGAGGCGGCTGGGGGAGGGGGAAGGGGGAGGGAGAGAGGGTGGGCACTCCTCCCGCTCTTCCCCAGCACCTGATAGATTCGTATTCCCTTGAGGGTCAGTCCCAGGATGACGGTAGGCCTGTCCTCCTTCTTATCCTGAAAGGACAGCAGTGTCAGAGCACCCTGAGCAGGGGGTGGTGGGTGGGCTCCGCCGCGGACGAGCAGGATCCCATGTCCTTTTGATGACCCCCCTCCCCGCCTCCCTCACCAGCCCAAACTCTCCTGGAGCTGCGCTCATGAGCCTCAGTCCTGACCCCGCCCCCTTCCCAAATAAACACGGGGTTGCATGCAGACCCCTGCGGGAAAACACCAGAACCAGGCCCGTTTAACAGGCGGCCTCCTCCATTCCAGCTCCAGGCGGGACGGCTCTCACTGCAGGGAAGCCCCCGGGGGGTAGCGGCCCAGGCCACCGCTCTGCCCGGCGTGAGCTGAGGTCCCCACACACTAGGGCTGGAATGACGCCCCCAGCACAAAGCCCCCCATCACTGCAGCTGTGCCCCAGCTCTGCCGCCCCGCCCTGGGGTCCGGGCCCGGTCATGGGGTCCCCATCCACCCTGTCCCGGGGCAGCGTCCTGGCTGTGCCCTGGGCCCTGCCCTCTGGGGCCCTGGGGCAGAGGGAGCTCCGTGGCCGCCTGAAGTCCCGGCTGCATCAGGGCTTGACCTCGTAGAGCCTGAAGAAGTGGACGGGCACGTCCTCGAGCCGGCAGGCCTCCCTGATGAAGCACAGCACAGCCTCCCTGGGGTTCAGGCCCCGCTGCTCCCGGTGCATGGCCGGCAGGTGCCTGAGGATGTAGGCACTGCCCCTCCTAGCGATGATCTGGGGAAGAGGCCACAGGCCCGTTAGGCTCGGGCTGCTCTCTCCTCCCACCCAGACCTGCCCCTCAGCCTGCCCGGCTGCTCCCCGGGGGGCGAGGGGCAGAGAAGTTTCTCCCCTGGGCGGGGAGTGGCGGGGGACCTTACCCACGCCGCCTGGGTGGTCTTACCCACGGTGGGAAGTAGGCGTACGGCTCGAAGTACCTCCCCGTGTGGACCGGCTCCTGGTGGTTGCCCAGGTCGGCCTGCAGCCCGTAGGCGGCCAGCAGGAAGTAGGCGTCCTCTCGGTGGCTACACTGGGACCTCAGCACCCGCTCCTTCAGGTGACAGTAGTACAGGGATCTGGCTGTCCTGTCGCTGGAGGGCAGCAGGCGGTCTGGCTGGGGGCCGGCTCACCATGGCCCAGCGGTCCTGCTGCGGCCTCAGCGGCCCTCCTGCCGCCCCCGGCCCCGAGGCCTCCCCGGGGTTCCCATGCTCGTCACACCCCAGGCCCGTGACCCCGGCAGCTGAGAGGCTGGGGAGCCTCGATGCTCAAAGTGGAAGTTCCGAGGTCAGGCTCCTTCTCTCATCGGGATGCGTCCCGGGCGCAGGGGGCAGGGCCCCGGAGGAGAGCACGGCACAGGGGCGGGAATCCACGGGAACAGGGGGCTGACCTAACTAGCCCACAGAAGCTCTTCCTTCTGCTAATTTTCCAGCATAACAGGCAAGATCAGGTTCCGTTCTTCTAACACTATTGACGTGGTCGGCTTCACCGTGCAGGGCTGCGGCCCTCCACCCCTCCCCTTTCCACTTCTCCCATCTAGGACTTCTCCAGAACCTTCCGCTCAACCACGCGGCCTCACCCCTTCCTCCCCACCCGTCTGCCACGGCCCACGTCCAGGAACTCAGGGCACTCCTGGGGATGCCGGCCCCGCCCCCCTGGGAGGGCCCCGGGGAGCTGTGTTACCCTACAAGCTCTGGGGCAGATCTCGCAAGAAAGCGGCTCCCACGACCCAGGAGGAAGCCCGCAGGGGGCACCTGCCCGGTGACCCTTCCCACCCAGACGCAGACGGCCGTGGGAGGTGCCCCCGAGAGTGTGGAGCCCGGGCCTAGGTCTCAGACCACCCCGGCCGGCAGGTACAGATCGGCCCCGGAGACGGAAACCTCGGGTGTGGGAAGGACACACGTTCATCGCGTGTTTCAGTTAAACGGAATCACTGTGGCCGCAGGCAGCAGCGACGCCACGCTCTTCCCACAACTCGGGCTCCCTGGGTACGTTTTCTCTGTCCCAGAGAATGTCCTTGGACGTCAGGGACTTACCCTATGAGCCTCCCGTTCTCCACGTAGTACTGCACGCTGAGGAAGGCAACAAAGGGCGCGCGGGGCCGCCCACTGCCCTGCAAGGGGAAGCACGGTGAGGAGACGGCAGCCTGAGAGGCCCCCGACGCTGTGTCACACCGGACCCCTGCGGCCGACACTGCGAACGGCACCCGGGGGCACCGCAGCCAGCTCTCACGGTCCAGGGACAGGCCGGCCGCCTGCAGACTCACTCGGTGCCTTTCCCGCTTCCAGTCCTTGGAGAAGTACTTGCTGAGCCTCTGCTTCAAGTCCATGAACACGTACTCGCCGTCTGAGAAGAGGAGCAGGGCCTGGTCAGTGAGCCCCGGCACCCGGCTGAGCCTGTGCGCACAGCTGCAGCCCGCCAGCGCCCACGACATGCCCTGGGCGGGCTCTCCAGGGGGCGGCCGAAGCATGACCTTCCACGACCTTCCCACCCGAAAGGTCCAGCAGGGCAATGCCGACTTACTTCTGAGCACGCTGAGGCCAAAGAAGCGGGCTTCTCTGATGTCGGCCATGTCACACGCCTGCTGGAAGAGCTCGCGACCGGTGGCCCGCACCTACAAGACACGGGGTCGGGGGCCTCAGGGCTGGGGGCAGGAGGACCCCATGGCTTCCCACCAGGCTCCTTGGTGCTGCCCGAGCTGGACACTGGAGGCCCCCCACTCGGCCAGGGGGTGAGAGACCACGGGTGTGGGGGGGCTGCTGTTTCTGTCCTGGCCCGTGCAGGGCTGTCCGAGGCCAAGGGGGGTATTCGCCATGTCCCGCAGGACATCCCCGCTGGCCTTGCTCCCCACCGTACCCCCACCTCACCCAGGCCCCTCCTGACAGCAGGAGGCATGGGCCCCCCAGAAATGGGTCGCGGTGGCTGCGGACCCAGAAGGGGCTGAGAGTGTCAGAGGGTCCCTGGCCCACCAACCATCCCCACGGGCTGGGCGGGTCTGAGCCTCGCGCCTTCCTGGGCCTTCCCGCCTCAACCTCCCCTGGAGTCTCCTGCCGGGGGGCTCGGCCCCGTCTCGGGGGACACCGGCCCTCCCCCACCCTCTGTGAAGACCCCCAGCTCCCGCTCGCGGGTCAGCAGCTGCCTCCATCCCTGAGCCCGCGATGGCCCCTCAGGTGGGTGTGGTCCGCACTGCAGGGGAGGCGCGCCCTCCGGCCACATCCGCTGTCCTGCTCAGGGTCACCCCGACAACACTCCGTCACACCTCAACACTGCGTCGAATTTCCAGCACGTGTTCCTATTTCCAGCTGGGTCATTGAAGGCCAACGTTTTTACACTTTGTTGATTCGAATCAGGGCTGAGGCCTGGGCTGCTGCTGGAGTGGCCGGCAGGTGTGCCCTCGGGCCGCCCCTCGGTCCTGGGGCCTGCGGTGCTGCCCACGGTCTGCACCCGCCGGCACCTGGCCATGCGTCTGGCCACTGTGTGTCCCAGAGCTGCTGGCTGGTGCCGCAGGTGTCACGGTCCCTCGTGGCCAGGCCGCGTCTCCGGTGCGCACAGGAGGCCCCTGCACAGCGAGTGGAGTGCCCCCCGTGCTACCCGGTGCACAGGGAGCTGGACAGGCTGCGCCCTGAGCACGAAGCCCCCGGGCTCCCGCCCAGTCCTCAGCCAGGAAAGGGATGCCCCCAGGCACACGCGGCCCCCGGGATTTAGGAGGCATCTCTCTGCCCTCTCAATCAGAGGACTAGGCGGTGCATCGTGGTAAGATGAGCTCCCCGTCGTCCACTGAATCTGGCAGCAGACGCGGAGTCGAGCTTGCCACACGGCGATGCTCGCTTCCCTCGAGGGGCCTCCCCGCCGTAGCTCTGTGATGCCCGGGGCGCAGACACGGCAGCCACACGTGGGGCCGCCCTCGTGGCTCGGGCGGCTGCGCTCCCTGCGAGTGAGCTGGAGGGCTCCTGCTGCCGGGCTGGGGTGCAGGCCTGTGGACTGCCCCTGTCCGCCCGTCACCAGCTGAGCCTCGCGAACTCGTCCCGAGGGTTTCACGTGTGGTTGATCCATCCTCCGGTTAGAAGCCCGCGGTGAGGCTCACGGAGGAGACCGGTGAAGGCCACTGTCCCACCCAAGCCTGCTGCCCCTGAGAGGCAGGCGCCCCACAGCCCGCTCTTCCCCCCCGCTGGGGAGGGCACGCACCCGTCTGGGCCCCCTCACCCCCTTTGTAACCTCAGACCGATGAGAACGAGCCAGAGTGCGTGCACAGGGCTGACTGAGCTGGTGTGCAGACGTCCTGCGCAGGGGCTCGGCCGGGGGGCTCTAGCCCAGGACGGGGAGGGGACACCGAGGGGGCAGAGGCTTCCTGGAGCAGGGGAACTTAACGCCCCTCACCTGTCACTCTGACAATCAGTACGAACTAGGAAGAACGCCCATTTCCCCCACCTGGACCTGAGCCGTCCTGCTCACCGCCCTCTGGGAAGCGTCCAGAGCGCAGCACGCGTCAGAGCTGGGGCAGAGGCGCCAACCCGGGGAGCTCAAAGTCACCGGCGGCAGCACGGCCGGCCCACCCCTGCCCCACTAATGCCTGCACCCCAGCAGCCCCCATGCACCCCAGCAGCCGTGCCCCAGGCCCTCCGTGCACTGCTGGGGAGGTCTCTACCGGCAGCCGCCCCGCCCCTTCTCTGACCTCCTGACTCTCCTACTTAGCGATGCTCCCTCACCAGCGAGAGAGGACAGAGCAGGGCCGAGTCTCCAGAGGCACAAGATGCCGGCTGACACTCCCGTGAGCATGGGCCACCCTGGAAATGATGGCTTGGGGACCGCTCTGTCCCCCGGGTGACCGGGGGCACGGGCCAGGGCAGCTCGGCGTGGCGGTCAGGACCGCACACAGCACTGGCCCATCTCTGGGGTGTGTGGGTCCTCCAGAAGCCGGTTATCCAGAGTCTGGTGATGACGGGATGTTTGTGACCGGGTAGACAAGCCCCCCTGGGGCTTTTAAACAACTGCATTGTCTCGGGGAGGTCTGCAGCAGAGCTACACGGCTCTGTAATGAGTCTCAGGCATCAGCCTTCAGAGAAACGATCCAGTGAGTCTCGACCTACATTTGAAATGAAGGTTCCAGGGGCTGGGGGGCGAACTGCTGAATTAATGGGTCACGTGGTCAGCATCTCGTGATGCTGGACGGGACAGGTGGTCTCCTGCGGAAGCTGTCCAAGGGAAGCCGTGGCCCGCTGTCTTTCCACGGCCCTGGGTGCTGGCGCTCTGAGGGAAGGCAGGCAGCCCTGGTGGGCCTCCTCGGGCCGGGTGCTGAGGTCCCGGCACTCGCCGGGGATGCAGCCGCCTGGCCAGTGACGCCCTGGCCGTGGGCGTCCCCGAGGGGGGCGGGGCTCCAGAGGGGTAAGAACATCACCTCCCTGAAGACGAGGGCAGGCAGGGTGTCAGAGACCTCTGGGACGGGGGGCCCCTCCAGAAGCCAGATGCAGCTGATGGAGAATGAAAGGGAAGAAGGGCCAAGACCACTGGACCAAAACCGCGCCTAGGGCCTCACGAACTGTGTGCTTGTTTGCCACGCCACACAGCTTTGGCGCTTGGGATGAAATGCGCCACAGAATGCCTCTTACTTCCTAATAGCATCGCCTTGTTGGAAGGGGGACCTATGACAGTCGCCTACCCACCCCCCAGGGTCCCCCCAGTTACCCCACGGCCCCCCACGGCCACCCTCACTGCCCCCCATGGTCACCCACCCCAGGTCTCCCTGCTCTCACCCCCACAACCAGCCGCAGCTGTTCCCGGCTGGGCAGCAGAACCAGGACGTCCCTGGGCTCCGTGCTCATCTCGCTGTGTCGCCGTGTCATGGTGTTCTCGTGGAGGCGCGCAGGCTCTCCGTGGCTTCCGGCAGGGAAGAAGAGGTCAGGGGCACATCCAGGGAGGGGCTGAGCTGCCCACGGCTGTGTGCCACCCAGACGGACGGGGGCCACGGGTCGCTACGTGTCGGGACCTCCCTGACCACAGCTGGGGAACATCACACCCCAAACTCACCGGGGACCAGGCGTCCTTGAGCTGCTGGCTGGGGAAGTAAGCAGGAGACGAGTGGGGCCAGAAACCAGCCCGTGGCTGGGCCGGGACAAGGTCCAGACTCATAAATAGCCGGGGCGCGTGTGAACGCTGACTGGAATGCAAATAAACAGAGTCAAGCCGCTCCGCGCCCTCCCCTGCACCCGCCGACCCCACCTCCCCCAGGGACCGCCTCACGCCCCCCTGCGCCAGTGCTGCCTCCCTCCTTCCCAGGGACCAGGACAAAGTGACCAGGACCGTGACGACGACACAAATGCCAAGATTATTCTGGAGGCTGCTGGAGAGGCTGGAGGGAGAGCGAGGGCAGGACCCGCAGCCCCCAGAGAGACACCTGGAGTACTGGGGCCCAGAGCCGGGTCCCCAGTGCCCCCCTACGGATGGAATGATGCTCCACGGTCCCCAAAGAAGTCTCCCGTGGGCACGCTCTGCCTCCCTGTAGCCGCAGGAACCGACGTCACAGCCCCTGGCCGAGGGTCACCGACCACACCCCCACAGTGGGGAAGACTGCCAAAGGTGAAGGCGGGGGGAGCTGCTGTCGGGAACGCGGACCTCCGGGAAGAAGGGGGCTCCAGACCCAGAGTCAAAGGGGACGGAGAGCAGGCCCCCTGAGGGGGGAGCAGGTGTTCCTGTGAGGGGGGTCCTGTCCAGGGGGTCTCATGAGGGGGTCGGGCAGGTCCTGCGAAACCCGCACCCGGCACCCCATCTGCTCTGGCTGTGCAGGAGTAGGCGGTCTGGGACGCAGATGAGGAGAGGGAGCAGGTCCCGGCCGTGCCTGGCCGCCCCACGGGCCCGTCTGTCCAGACTCGGGCCCTCCAGGCGGAGCCGGTTGCCTGAGGCCGTGAAAGCCTGCCGCCCCATGTCTTCCTCTCCGGGGCAGACGCAAAGCCGTTCGTCTTCCGACACAGGCACAGCCTTTCTGCTGGGAGCTTAGCCGTTCTCAGAAAGGCAAACGGTCCCAGGGAGCTCAGGCTGCTTTTTGTGATTCCACGGGCGTCCGACGGCCTGTGAGCCAGTGACCTACGGTCAGCGCGGCTCCTGTCTCCACTGGGGATGGCGGGAACTCTCCAGGAGCGTCCGAGCACTCGGAGGGGACGTGGAGTGGCAGGTGGCCCCGGAGAGGTCACACACACACGCGCACATGTGCACACACAGACCGTGGAGGACCCGTGGGCACGTGGCGCATCCCCCCATGGAAGGAGTACCGAGAACCAATGCACTCAAGTCCCATCCCGACGGTGCGTCTAGCGTCAGGGTCACCCCCGCACAGCGGCGGTGACATGCCCCCGGTGACATGCTTAACCGGTGCTTCTGTGGCCGCTGTCCATGTCTTACAGGACTTCTGACAAAAGAGCTCAGACACCTCTGTGAGGAAAAGGGAACGAAACCACCGTGTTCCTCCCAATACGTGGGATTACGGGATGCTCCTAGAGAGGGGAAGCCCACCCCCACCCCCAAAGCCCTGCAGGCTGGGTGTGCCAGGGCCAGTGCGAGGATGTGAGGTCCCCCCGGGGAAGGCCGGTTCCCTGCCCTTCACTCCCGCCCACCCGCCAGCAACCCCTGTTCTCAGGCTTATCAAGAAGGTAAAACCTTCCTCCTTTGGGAAAACAGGAATGTGGCAAGAACCCCCCCAAACCCCAACACTTCTAAACGCTTATCTCTTGATCGAGCTTGCATCCATCACGGAGGGGAGAGGCGGGGAGAGCCCGGAGGGAAGGGGCGGCTCCTCTCCACCCTGGACCTTCCCGCCTGCCCTGCCGGCCCCTCACAGCTGCACCCGACCGTTCACCATGTGCTAGAGACTCGGTCTTCGTCCTCTGCCAGGAGTGTTCTGAAAATAAAGCTTCGGAATAAGTCCACGAAACACAGTTTCCAGGAAACAGGGCAGGAAACGGCTCAGCAACGCCGGGGCTCAGGGGGGCTGCTCCGTGAACCGATACCCAAAGCACCACGCTGCCCGGGCCACACCAGCCCACCACACGCATTCTGTGGGGTCCCCGAAACGGCCAGAAAAGGCGATACCCGAAGAGACAGAAAGCAGGTCCGCGGCTGCCCGGGCTGGAGGTGACGCGCACGGGCCGCGGTTTCGTCTCAGGACGATGGGAACGCGTCACGGTTAGACGTTAGACGACCATGGCTGCACCAATCACGGACCGGCTGAAGTGTTCACCTAACAGGAGTGTATCGTACAGTATTTCAATCGTACCCCAAAAAGGCTATTAAAATACTGAACGCATTATAACATGATAGAAAGACATGAAAATCCGGGGGTGTCGTGAGCACGTGTGTGTGTCCAGGCATGCGGGCCCTCCTCCAGCCCTCTCGCACGCGCCTGTGACGTGTCCTCCCCCTTCCAGCGCTGGTTCGGTTGTGGTCACAACGATGCATTTTTGGGGGTAAGGGCTCTGCGTTCAGAGGTCAGGCTGCCTAGGTGGGGGCCGTGAAAGGTCCGGCTGCAGCCTCCCCTCCCCTGCGTCTCCCTGGGACGCCCGGCCCACAGGCCCCGAGGGTCCTTGCAGCCCCTTGCCAAAGGCTTCCCTCGTCCTCACTGTTCCCAGATGGAGTGGTGCCCAGGGGCACCCTGGTCTGTTCATGTTATTAGCAGGGAAACAGAAGTGCAGAAAGCTGAAAGGCCCGTCCAGGGCTGGCTACGGCATTTCTAACCCAGACCTGCAGAGAGCCCCCTGGAATCCCCCGGGGAGCACTCACTCTTATTAAGGACACTGGAAGGAGAGCTCAGCATCTTGGGGAGCAGGGGCCCCCTGCCATGCTGGGCTGGAGTGGGCGGGGGCTCCCTGTCCCCAAAGGAGCAGGAAGAGCTTTGCCCAGGGAAGGACAAGGGCGACGGGGAGGCTCTGTGCTGACCACGCAGGACCCTGTTTTGTTTGCCTCCAGGTCAGAACTCTTGACCTCAATTAAAACCCAAAGCCCCAGAGCAGGGTGTGGGGGAGGCCCCGCGGCCGCACCAGCTGCCTCTGCTCTTCCCGGCCTTTGCTGAGGTTGACAGACCCATGGGCAGACGCCGCTGTGCCGGATGTCACGTGCTGCTGGGGGTCGAACAGCGGGCTCTGCCCCCCGCACCCTGCAGGTGGACGCCGGCCCTGGGCTCACCCCCCCCACAAGCCCCGCACAGCCACAGGGCGCGTCTGGGGAGCAGGGGAGGAATGGAGCCGAGGGAGTCTCGGGAGCCAGGGGCTGGTGGGGGACCCGTGTTCCCCGGACGTGGCAGGACCAGGGCTGTGACCGTCGCAGCCACAGGAGCACGAGGCCCTTGGGCCCCAGGGAGGGACCTCCCTGGGCGCAGCAGGCCAGGGGCGTGTGTCCGCCTTGGTCACCCCCGGACTGCAGGCCAGCTGGGCAGAGGTCCTGGGCCGCCCTCCCCGTCATGGAACACTGTCTCTCAGCGGCCACGGAGCTTTCCAAAACCAGGCACAAAACTGTTGAATTTGTTATAGCTCAAGGGCACGTGCCTTTTGTGTAAATGCTCCTGGAAGGGTTCCCCTTCAGAGATGAATCACGGCGGACACGTGTTCTGAAATCAGAAAGATGGTCTGCCCCATGGAGCCAGAGGCCGCGCCAGGGAAGCCGGCTGGACGGAAGCGCATCTGAGGGCCAGGAGCGACAGCATGGCAGCGTTCGTGAGGGGCCCTGGGGGCCGACACGGGTCCCACAGGCGCCCCAGACCGAGTCTGGCAGACAAGGGAAGGAACGCGTCCTTGTTCCCAGGCTGGGGGCCACAGCATGCCCCCGCGCTCCTGGGAGACAGGAGGAGCTTCCGCACTCTGCAGCAGGAATTGATGCATTTGTCAAGGGTGATGCTTGATCTCTAGGCTCCGTGAGCGGGGTCTCCCCTGCCGGGCCCTGCCCACTCTGTGAGAGCCCAGGGGCCTCCTTGGGGGCAAAGACGAGCAGTGGAGCTGGGTGGGGTCCGCCTGGCCTGGAGTTCTGTCCTGTGTACACAGCCTCGGGGACGTCCACGCAACTGTCTCCGCGTTGGTTACCCCTCGGTCACCGCATTTAAGGAGGGAGAAGCAAGACATCGTCCTCACTCCACCTGCCCCTCCCACACGGGACACCCAGTACTGGGGTTCACCGGGGCCAGCCAGAGGATGGTGGGGGTGGACAGCGGCGTGCGCCCAGAACCGCTCCCCCCGCGGGACGGCGGCTCTCCCACACTGTGGGGTCTGCGGGGGGCTGGCAGCAGTCCCACCGAGGCCCCCGCCCTGGACAGCAGGTGAGCGAGGGCTAGGACGTCACCACTAAGGCGGAGATGAGTGGACGATGCTCACAAACTGGGGCCCCTCCCAGTGTCGCCGCTGCTGTCCATGTGGGGAACGTGGTGGGACAGCTCGGCCTGCACCCTCGGCCGCAGGAAGGGGTGGGAAAGGCGGGCTGCAGCAGCTGGGAGAGCGGGAGCGGGAGTGGGAGCCAGGTAGCCCCGGCGGCAGAGTCCTCCCCCTCTCCCTGCATGCCTTCCCCGGCGCACAGACACCCGCCCACTGAACCCCGCCGCCCCAGCTGAGAACGTAGGACCTAGCAGTTCGCTTGGAGCTCTGAGCCCCCTCCCACCCCTCACCGTCCCATCCCCATCAGTGAGCCGTCACACGTGCCTGTGATTCCCTCGTCTGCGCACGCGCCGGGCGGCTCACGCTCACCCCTTGGGGGCCTGCCTGGCAGCCGCCTTCTCCGCGGCGCGGGCCACGGGTGCCGCACCTGGGAACCATGACTCACAGGGACGCTGGAGCCGCAGCTGGGGGGACGGCTGTTCCCTCATCCACACGCCGAATCACTGCAGACGGGACAAGCACACGGGCTTCTAGTGACTCGACTGTTGTTTCCGTGTCCTTACCACCTGCACCAGGGCAGACCCTCCACCGCCCTGGGGCCCCCGACGTCCCGGAGGGCACCTTACAGAGTGGGGGTAACTCCGTGTTACACTGAGGGGTTGCAGGGGTTCAGTGCGAGAGCAGGAGTCTGCTGGAGGACGAGAAGGCGTCACCCGGCTGGAACAGCACGGCCGGGAGCCCGGGCCCAGCAGCGGGCAGCCCTGGTGGGAGCCGCGGTACTCGCCAGGAGCCGGTCTTCATTTATTCAGGGGACACGTGCTGAGCCCATGGACAGGCTCTGTCGTCCTCCCTGAGAAACGAAGAGGACAGTCCCCTCGGCAATGGTGTTCCATCCCTCCTGCCACCCACTCAGGACGTGAAACTGGGGCCCACCTCTTTACCTTCTCTCCCCCACCCCAAGTCCAGACAGAGGTGAATCCCAATGGTTTTCCCTTTGAAACACCATCGCACCGACCTGCCTGCATAACCCCGTCCCCCAACACCACCTGGTCCACACCTCTCTCGTCTCCCGCCTGGACGAGGACAGTGGGCTCCCGAAGTCTCCCCTTCCAGCCTTGCTCACCCTAACCGGCACCTCAGCCTCCAGAATCTTGCTGCTCGTGGGGCAGATCACCACACTCCTGCCCAAAGTCCAAACATGGCTCCCGCCTGCCTCAAAGAAGCCCAAGCCTGAAAGTTAACTCCAGGAGCTGGCCCTGTTTGCTCTCTGGCCTCCCTGCCTTCCTGCCCCAGGGCCTTTGCATGTGCTCTTCTTCTGCATGGAAGGCTCTGTCCTGCACCCCTGCCCGGCTTTCAGAAAGCAGCTCACACGTGTCCTTGTTGGGGAGGCCCACCCCGACTCCCCGTCCTTTGCAGCACTGACCATAACTGGACTTATTGTTTATTTATGCTTGTTTATTGTCTCTCTCTCCCCCCTGCTGGAAGGAAGCTCCGTAACGGCGTATTCATGGATGCAGCCCCACTGCGTGTACTCAACAAGTATGTGCTGGGCTAAAAGAAGCCATAACCTGCCCAGGCTATCTGCCAGTTTGATTCCGTGACCCCCTTGGGTGGGCTACTGAAGCCACTGTACAGACTTGTACACTGAGGCTCACAGATCGTCTCCGGACTCCAAACCTCGGCTGCCACCCGTGGCTTTCCTACCAGTTTCGTGTCTGGAGCACTTGCTGGAACCGGGGTTGTCGAGAGGCCCTTACCTGCCTGGTCTGCCACATGCCACAGGCCCTGGAGGGAGCTGCCCCCTCTCCAGGTGTGTGCGGGGTCCCTGGGCCCACCGCTTCTCTGCCCTGGGCTCAGTAGGATAAAGGCGCCCTGAGAACACAAGGCGTGATCCTCACCGGTGTGTGCTGCCGACTTCCCAAGGGCTTGATGGCTGCCAGGGACTGAGGACGTCCCAGGTCCTTCCTGGTTGTTAGGACCACTTCTCAGTTACCAACACAGTATTGCAGAGGCACGCACTTGCCTTCAGAACTGTGGGGAGCAGCGAGTCTGGGGAGCATGGCCCGTGGGGCCCGACACTTCTAGACTCCCTTGGGGCTGAGAGGCCCATGGCCCTGCCCGAATCCTCCCCCCGAGCTGCTCTCTGGGCTCCAGGAGCCTGGCTTGGGCCTTCCCCTCCCCCAGGGATGTGCTCCCCACCCTCTTCCTCCTGTCGGTGCTCCCAGGACCGCTGGCTGAACTCAGCCTCCCCGCCAGGCCTCCGCCCCGCCGTGCTCTCTGCACACTCCCCAGTACCTGTGGGCCTCACTCGGGCCCCTTCAGTGGCCCCCATCCCCAGGAGCAGTGTCCTCTAACACTGGCGTGCCTGTAACTCGGGAACTCTGCAGCGGGCCCAGCCGGGCGGGGGCCCGAGAATCTGCATTTCGATCACGTTCCCAGGACCGCACCTGAGGACCCGGGCCACGAGCTGCACACGAACCCAGCAGGCACCCAGAAACCTTGCTGAGTGGGGTCACGGCACCCACCTCGCGGCAGGACCCCATGTCCACTCAGCGCCACCCAGCACTGCCCCCGGGGTATCAGACTGACGGCCTTGCCCCGCCCCCCGCCTTGTCCCCTCCCTCGGGGCACAGTGTTGTCATGAAGAGGCTACGTCTGCAGTGGCTGCGGCCCCCGTCTCCACCCTCGGCTTTGTCCACTGTGCCCCTTTAGTTAGCAGAGCCCGCCTGCCGCCGGACCCCAGGCTCCCTCCACCCGGGCGGCTCTCAGAGCGGCTCAGCGAGGCCGACGGCTCACTCTCGTCTCTGTGGGGATGGCTCCCTGGCCCCCAGCTCTGCGTCCTGGGACGCCCAGCTCATCACCGTGTTTCTGTTGACCCCCAACACGCGGTGGGGCTAAGGCGGCCTTCCGAGTGTCTGCTGGTCGCCTGCCTTGGCCCGGCCGGAGCTCCACAGTGTGTGTCCCGGCTGCTGTGTCCCCACGGCCTTAGCGTCTGGGCTCAAGTTCTCAAGACCGACCCACTCCACGGGGGGGCACCGGCCCAAGCAGAAGGCCGCCACTAGGGTGACCCCACGGCCACTGTCCCGTGAGGCGGACCTCGCCACGGACAGAGCGCAAAGGTAGCCTTGTTGGAGCACGAGCGTCCGTCCGGGAAGAGGTTCTCAGGACCTGAAGCCGTGGGCGCTCACTCTCGTGGTCTTTCCATGTGCTCCCCCCGCGCACGACTCAAGTCGGGTCATCACAAGGGCTCCCCACCTCGGAACTCAGGTCACAAGGTCACGGTCATCACGTATGCACTCCCCCTCCCAGCCTGTCAGCTGCCGTGACCAGCACGTTCACTGCGACACCTGGTGAGGCCCACCCCCAAGTGGGAATGCCACTCTAGACCAGAATGAGACTCCTTCCACATTTAGGTCGGCTCTACGAGGTGGCTCAGGTTTCCTGGACCAGGCCAGGGTTTGCACCTGCTCAAGGTGGTAGCGGAGTCCCAGAAATGTCAACGAAGACACATGCACGGCCTGCTGACAGAATCTTCGATGAGGTCCTTAGATCTCTGCTGCAAACAAACATGGGGCTTAGAGGCGAGTCTTTGGAACCCCGTAGACAGTCTAACCATGCATTCGTGAGGAGAGCAACGGATGTCAGCTGGACCTCCCCGACTCTCAACAGCCCCCTGGAGAGCTGCTCTTCCCGAGGACCCAGAAGCTTCTGCCCCTTCACGCAGTAAGCTAGGTCCAGGCGCACGTCAGGCCGACCTGGGGAGGCAGACACTCGCCTTCCGGTACACATCACGTTTGGTAAGATGAAAAGGTTTTTAGCTTCGTCGTGTTTCCGTTCCATTTGTCGGCAGCACGGTGTTGCGTCGTCACGGTCAGCAGTGATCCTCAGCCGGGTCTGTGCTGCCCGCAGGTGACCGCTCTCTAGCAGGTGGCCGTGGAGAGTTAGCTCTCCCAGGCTGGCGGCCGGGAACCCCCGGGCCCCCTCTCCGCTGCGGTTTCACTGCCGGGGAACTTGGCTAACACCTGACATCTGTACTCTGTATTTTATTTAAATCTATCTTAGTGCTGTAAACGTCCCCAAATGCCTTCATATACACAGTCCCGTGAGACGAAAGGCCAGGATTGCCTCCATTTTATAGCCGGAGGGAACCACGGTCCAAGGGGGGCAGGAGAATAGCTCAAGAACAGAATGGATCAATGAGGCTAGAAGCAAACTATAGGTGAGGCTCTTTCTACCCCGCCCAGGGTCCTCCCGATGCGTTCCCACCGGGGTCTCCAGTCCAAGGCTGCCCGGGGCAGACCTTCCAGCCTGCAGCCGCAGAGGTCACTCCCGTGATCCCACAGAGAACGAGCAGAGGAGTGTGATGCAGGGGACCGTGCCTGCGTGTTCTGGATTTACAAACGAGGGTCAGGATCAGACAGGAAACCGAGCAGCAGAAAATGTGTCCCTTCAGCCCCGACGAGACAAAGTGCTAACACACCCAGCGGGACACGAGGCACTGGGCCGAGTGCTGCCCAGGTCGGTGCCTCCCTGGCGCCCCCGGAATTCCCAGAAGGGCCGTCTCCCATGGGGGCAGCCCTGTCCTCTGCCAGCTGCCCGCCTTTTGAAACCCCAGCTCCCTGCTGGGCACCGGGACTGAGCCATGTAACAGACACGGAAATGGGGCTCTCTAGAAGTCGGGGGCCCACACTTGGGCAGCCCGGTGTGCGGCGAACGCAGAACCCGGTGTCAGGGACCCAGAGTTGCTGAGGTGGGCATTTGCCACCTAACCGCACCCTCTGCTGGGGGCGGGGTCCCCGACTTCTGATCTTTGACCCACCAAGTCACGCCCATGCGCTGAGCCCCAGCAGCTGTGCCCACGTGCCGGACGGCGGCCCTCTGTGGAACAGTTTATGGGGAGATCTGGGGCACGCATATGTGTGTGCAGACCCCTGGAGGACGATGTGGCCACCAGCTTCCCCTCACCTCGTCCCACGCCCTCATCAGGAGCCCCCGGGGCCACTAAGCCTTGGGACCTGCATTGGTGCGGCGGGAGGTGTTCAGGAGGACGGGGCCCGCAAGCTGGGCGTGGCGTTTGGAGGCCCCGGGCGGGCTCCCCTGACCTTGGAACGCACGCCCTGCAGGGTGGGAGACGTTCCAAGAACTCAGCCTGGGCAGAGCAAGGTGCTCGTGAGACTCTCTGGACAGGAGACACGACTGAACATGAACTTACGATCCCGGCAGGCAGGCGCGGGGGCTTTGCATGTCGAGGCCACCACGCCACGCCTTGTCCGTCAGTTCCCAAGCGTGTTAAAGCAGCCGCCCCCGTCCAGAGGGGTCTGTCGCTCCCGGCCCCGTTTCCAGTCTCACCCCGGAAGCTCCTGAGTTCCCAACCAGCAAATGGCAGAGCGTGGATGACGAGACCGTGAATGGCGCCTGTCTCCAGAGGGCGTGCAGGGCACGGGGGGCGCCTTAGCTCACTGGGGCTCACAACCACACACGCCGGCTGGCCGCCCCTGGCACCCGACCCCCGTGGTGAGCAGCTGCCCCAAGAGCCCGGGGACTGCGCGTCCAGGCAGGGGGCAGTGCTGTGGGGGGCACAGGGGGCTGTGGGCCAGCACATCCGCATGTCGCTGTGAAGGGCTTTCAGGGCACGTTAGCCTCGATGTCAGTGGAGTCTGCGTGAGGCACGTAAGGCTCCTCTGTCGCGTGTGAGGGCCACGACCAATCAGTTGAAGGGGTGTGAGGCCCCGAGGGGGGTTCTGCGGCCGAGATCCTTCAGCCTCAGCTCTGCCCGTGAGCCAAATGACGCCCACTCGGGCGGTTCCGTGTCTCTGGAGAAGGCGGACTGATGCCCCCCAGACCCCACACCCAGCCTCCTCTCCATGTGCGCTCCGGACCGTGACATTTGTGCTGGGAATAGGCACAAGGAGGGTGGGGTCGGGGCGGTTTCAAGTGAGGAGGAAGTCGGCCTGGCTTCCAGTGACCTCACGAAGAGCTCCCATTCCTGAAGGGACTGTGCCAGGAAACGCTTGGCCTTCTGTGTGGACAGCACTGGCTTTTCCCACGAAAGATGAGCTTCCCGGGGCCGCTGACGAGGGCCACGCACTAGGGCGCCTAAACCCACACGAATCGATTCTTCGTGGTTCTGGGGATGAGAAGCACGAGAGCCCGGCGTGGGCAGGACCGTGCTCCCTGCCACTCCCCGCTGCGGCCTTGTGCCCATGCTGGGCCTCCCTCGGCCTGTAGACGCCCCACTCTGATCTCCTCTTAGTCCCCACAGGGCCGTGCTCTCTCTCCTCCTCTTAGAAGGACCCCAGTCGCCCTGCCCCAGGGTGAGCTCCTCACAGCTGATCACGTCTGCATGCGCCCTATTTCCAGACAATGGCAGACTTGGGGGCTTGGGGGGTCAGACAGCAGCAAGAGCTGTTCAGAGAAGGGATCCTCTCTAAGCCTCATATGCGCCCGACCAACCCTCACCCCTCCTTCTTCAGTCCTGCGTCCCATGACCGGCAGCTGCTCTCATCAGGACCGGAGTTCAGGGGACACCACAAAAGCTGCTTCCCAGGGACGTGGCTTCGTCTCTATTTTCAGGCACAGCGAGGGGAGTTGGCCACAGTCTGCCAGGAGCGAGATGCAGTGCTCTCTTCTAGGAGGATTGACAGGATTTTCTAGGAGCAGATCCGGCTTCTGACCGGCTGGCTGGGGCGCCGGGCCAGGGGGATGTCATTGCCAGTGACAGGAGGGCTCTCCCGGCTGCCCCTGCGTTAGTGGTGAGGGATCGGGCCGCTGGTGGGCCCCGTGCTCCCCGCAGCTCCCCTCGCGCCCGAGCTGCCTGCGCGCTCCCCGCAGCTCGGACGTGAAAGGAGAGTATCGGTGCCCACGCAAGCCTCCAGGGGAAGGCCCACCAGGTGAAATTCAAGTACCACGTTCAGGACAGGAAGCCACACCCTGCCACCTCCAGTGGCCGTGACTGAAAGGATCGAGGGACCCCTTCAATTATCTTGTCATGAGACAAAGAGGGACGTTCTGTTGGGACCAGGGTCTGAGGTTTCACCCAAGTCAGAAAACAAGCCAGGTGCAACCCGCCTCTGTCCTTCCACCTAGAGCTTAGGTCGCGTACTGCGTGCCCGGGAAACGAGTAGGCAAGGGAGAGATGCCCACCCGTGCCCGGGCACTAAAACACAGAACTTTAAAAATGTTATTTATTATAGCTGGGTGTCTAGTGAGATGCATGCCCGTGCTTCCCTGCCTACCTAAATCCCATACTCGCCACGCTGTAGTTTTATTTTATTTTATTTTATTAATGTGGCTGGTTTTCCCTGCATCTGTGGTGCTGCAGAGTGACGAGTTCAGGGACGAGTAAGGCGTCCTGCCCAGACAGCACCTGCCTCCAGGGCCCCAGCGCCGCCGCATCACTCGAACATCTGTGTTTCTCTGGGGCGCCTGGCTGGCTCAGTCCACCGAGTCCGACCCTGGGTTTCAGCTCAGGGCATGATCTCTGGGTCTTGAAATCGAGCCCATGCTCCGTGCGGAGGCTGCCTGAGAGCCTCTTGCTCTTGCTTTGTCCCGCCCTCCCCTCACGCCTCTCCCAAATTAAAGGAAATGTTTTTCATTTCATGTGTTTAACTTTTCTTTCTCTCCATTATTAATCTGTTGGCTATCACTTGGGTAATCAGTCTCTCTTCTGTCACCCCTCATTTCCCCTCTCTGATCTGAGATGGCCAGGCGAGGCCGCGAGGAGAGTGAGAATCAGCCCTCGTGTCACAGTGAGCTGGCCCTCTGGAAACAGCCCAGACCTCCTTAGCAGACTGCCCTGTACCTGAACTTCGGGGACGTTCTTTCAATCATTCACAGAGATCTTCTTGGTCTGTCTCTCAATTCCTGGTTGTGATTTGGACAGCTGAGTTTATTAGTGACTTTCCGGTATTACATCGCCTGAAGCAGGAGGTGTGTGTTGTTACTTCCAACAAGAGAGACAACAGGATGAAATTGAGGACGATTTTAAGTGCCTTCCACTCAGATCTCTTGTCAGGTTAATCTCAACAACAGGATCTACTGAGAACTCACTGTTGACTCGATGCCCCAGCGGGAGTCAGTACCCCAGTGGGGAGTCAGTACCCCAGTGGGGAGTCAGTACCCCAGCGGGATCAGTACCCCAGTGGGGAGTCAGTACCCCAGCGGGATCAGTACCCCAGTGGGGAGTCAGTACTCCAGCGGGTTGTCAGTACCCCAGCAGGAGTCAGGACCCCAGCGGGAGTCAGTACCCCAGCGGGGAGTCAGTACCCCAGTGGGGAGTCAGTATCCCAGCGGGATCAGTACCCCAGTGGGGAGTCAGTACCCCAGCGGGATCAGTACCCCAGTGGGGAGTCAGTACCCCAGTGGGGAGTCAGTACCCCAGTGGGGAGTCAGTACCCCAGCTGGGAAGATCCGTAGGAAACCCACCCCGGAGGTGCCACAAAGCATCACAGTGGGAGAATATCTGGATCTAGGATGGACCCTCCTTGGATTTGTTGTGAGAAATGAATTCACTGCCTTCGTGAATCCATTTATGGGTCCTGGGGTCTCTTCATCAGAGGACCTCTGAGCCCCATGTTTTCTCTGAGCTGGTCTCCAGCGGCCACACAGCCACCAAGCCCCCAAGAGAGGCTAGAGTCCTGCACCTGCTAAGGGTGCCGTGCGGGCGTCCAAGGAGGTGTGGAGTTGGACATCTAGGTCGCTCACCACCTGTCCCAGAGCTGAGCCTGCAGGAGAGAGCTGAGCCCTGGACATTCACTGATGTCAGTGCGATCCCGACCGCACTGCCTCCACAGAGCGACACGATTTAACCCACTGTTAGCTGTGTCTGTTCAGGACCGAACTGGCATCCTCCAGATTTTATTTATTTATTTATGTGTTTGAGAGAGAGCGTGAGCGGTGCACCCGGTGAGGCCCGGCCGGAGCCAGAGGAGGAGCAGAAGGAGGGAGAGAGAGGCCCAGGCAGATCCTCATGGAGCGGGAGCCAGCCCCAGGGTCCTGAGATCCTGGCCAGAGCTGAAACCAGGAGTCAGACTGGGTCACCCAGCACCCCCGAACTAGCCTAATACTTCTAATAAAAGTGGTGTGTGTGCCCCCGGTGTTCCCTGCAGCAGTGCTTGCCATAGCCACTTGGAAACACCCTGATGGCTGGATGGATAAAGATTGTGGGGGGAGAGGGGGGCTGGGGCGGAGCGGGGACAGGGGGGCTGTGGCCGAGCGGGGACAGGGGGGCTGTGGCCGAGGGGTCCCTTACTTGGCAAAGCCAGAGGGCAACCAAGGGCTCCTGCAGCCCAGCTCAGCTCTGACCCCGCCCAGCTGGAGTCCGAGTCAGACCCACCGGGAAGGGGCTCAGGCCACCGACTGTCAGGGTGCTGCCCAGCGAGGCACTGCCCGCAGGAGGTTTCCGCCGCCCCCTCACAGGACTCAGAGAGCTAAACCGGTTTGACCAGCTAAACTCTGAAAACTCCGGTGATCACCATTGTTTTTGGAAGGAACCGACAGGAATGGCCCGATGACTGAGACACACAAAGGGCAGGTATGGGAAGCAGGTTTGGGGTCCCGCAACCTTTCCAGGCGAGCCACTCCCCCCAAGCTCACGTGTTCACCAGCCCAGAAGCTCTCCAAACCTGTTCATTGGGGTTTCCTGGAGGCTTCATTATAGGCCTGATGAAGGAAATCATTGCCCATGGTGATTGAATCCAACCCCAGAGGCCTATTCTCCTCAGGGCAGGGGGTGGGACTGAAAGGCAGGAGACTCTAGTCACGTGATTGGTTCCCCTAGCAACCTGCCCCCACCCTTGGGACCTTCCAAAAGTCACCTCCTTAACCCTACAAAAGATGCTTTTATCACTCTTAGCACTTAGGAAATTCCAAGGGTTTTCAGGACTCTGTGTAGGAAATCGGGACAAAGACTAAATAGATATATGTATTTCTTATTATAAGTCGCAACATCGCAGGTGAATGAGTACAGGATAGATGGGTACAGCAGAGCATCGGTGGAGGTAACCGTCAGGGGTCGGCAGGACAGAAGAGCACAGACAAGTCTATGAGAAAAAGATGAGACACCAAGGGTAGAACTGGAAAAGCCAGTAATAATAACCTCTCAGTACCAAGTCCTAGGAATCCCAGAAAGATCCTTAAGAGACGGGAGAACTACTGGGGGAAGGAAAAGCCGAGGAGCCCCTGCTGGGCGTCTCTGGGGCAAAGCCAGAGGGAAGGGAGGCACTGGAGGGGTTTCCTGGGGCAGCCCTGTGCAGGCAAGGGGGCGTTTCTGATGGCACAGCTTAGCCAGGTACCCCCTCCCCCGGGAGACCTGACCCCCGGGACCAGGCCAGCTCAGGGCCATGGGCGTCTCTAGTTCAGGGAGCCACGACTGCTGAGGGACCAGTGTCCAGGCTCTGATCCACAAAGCCTGGTGTCCGGAAGAGGAGAGTGGGACAAGATGTGCAGAGGACGGCCAGGTGAGGACATGGGGAGAAGACGGCCATCTGCACGCCAAGGGGGGAGGCCTCCCCAGAGACCAGCCAGCCCACATGTGGGGGTCGGACCTCTGGTCTGGCTTCCAGGACTGGGAGAGAATAGATGTGGTTTGCATGGTGGCCTAGCTCCCTAACACAGTCCTATCTGAGACTATCAAAACACTGAAGAGTGACCACAACTGCACACGTCCTATACCCATCCCACTCCTTCATACTTACCCAAGGAAGCAAGTGAGCAGACTTCTACAAAGGACACAGACACGCTCAGTCCGAAGTGTGCTGCTGCATTGTTCCCAAGAGCCGAGACACGGAGACAAGCTACTCTCTACCCGTGCGCGACGCGAGAAAGAAGACGTGGTGTGTGACGCCATCGAGCATCGGTCAGCCATGAGAAAGGACCACTCTCCATCAGAGAGGTCAGACGGAAAAAGACCGGTGCTGCATGATCCCACACGTGGAAACTAAAAACCCAAACGCAGGAGCGTGGTGGTCCCCAGGGTTGGGGAGCTCCGGGGAAAAGACGGCTGGGTCTGAGCGCCCAAACTTACGGTGAGTAATAAATACACCACAGAGATGCCACGCTGAGTCTGATGAGTACAGGCACGTGCTGTACCACAGCCATCGAACTGGTTCACACTCTGAAACTTAATGACTCCCTCGATTGAAAAGAAGGGATAATAAGCAATGAGATAGAAATGCTGACAACTGTTGCCTCACTGGCACTCTCACACAACATGTAAGACGGAGTATCGGTTAATACTTGCAAACCTTGAATTAACACGGTGCTCTCGGCCACGCGTGCTCCGTAACACAGGGCATGCGCGAAGATCCTCGTCAAATGCACATTTCTAAGAGGGAAGTGGTTAATTGAATGTGTTACAGTGGAAACACGCAGGGGAGGGATAAGAAGCAAGAGCGGATTATGTGGTGGCTGAACCTGAAATGGGAGGTCATCACACCACATGAAAATTATTTAGAGAGATGGCCAGAGAAAGGGGCAGGGCCATACCTCATTACTATCAGAATCATGTGAAAAAATTTGTAGAAAAGAGTAAAAACGGCTAAAGTGTCCAAGACTAAATAGTAATTTTTGACAATGTTGTAGCTTTATTCCTTTTTCAAATTTTCTCTTTAGTTTAAAAAACTTTTAATACGTGAAAATATTTTTTTAAAGGAGAGGAAAGAACTAAGGACACAGGGCTCCTCAGGGGTTTTCTTGAGCAGGACTACACTGGTTCATTGCAAAATGCACGTGTGTGTAAACAAATGCACACGCACACACGCCTGTGCAGCCCCTCCCCCACACGGCCACGGACGTGATCACCGTGTGTGCAAACAGGTGCACACTCACACATGCACGCCTGTGCAGCCCCTCCTGCGCACGGCCACAGACGTGATCACCGTGTGTCCAAACACGTGCACACTCACGCACACACACCTGTGCAGCCCCTCCCCCGCACGGCCACGGATGTGATCACCGTGTGTACAAACACGTGCACACTCACGCACGCACGCCTGTGCAGCCCCTCCCCCACACAGCCACGGATGTGATCACCGTGTGTACAAACAGGTGCACACTCACGCACACACGCCTGTGCAGCCCCTCCCCCGCACGGCCATGGACGTGATGCCCTACATGACATTCTTTCAACATATGAGGAAGTAAGAGCCACGCCCTCCTGGGATTGTGCGAGTCAGCGCGTTCGGCAAACACGCCATCGTGATCCATCACATTGAGAGGGCCCAGGGTGGTACGTATATGTCACTGTCTCTCTAGTTCTCAAACTTCCAGATATTTCCTTGGTAAGTACTTGGCTGGGCTGAATAGGAAGACATGTTTCTTAAGCAGATGAGTCTCTTTATTGACGAAGGGCCTTTGCTGAGACGCCGGGCAGACACCTGCTGGAATGAGGCAGGAGCCTCTCTCACCGCTGACCACATATCACACTGTCGGAACGTCTAGAAGTGCTATGAAATAGGAGGAGGAAGTGACTGGCACCGTGTTAATAAGGAAGACACAAAATTATAATTAGTCATGGATGATATAATCATTTTGAAATAGACAAGTATTGTAAGGAGTTTCTTTGTAATATTCATTTATAAAGATACTACATTTACGACACAATATTCTAGTCCCTTTAAAAATTTTTTTGACCAGAAGCAAATGTGTGAAAACAGTCGAGAAAATGTTGGAGGAGATGGGGAATGAGCAGGATGCAGTCATGCTGTGTTCCCGTGGGATCTTCAAGCGGCGCCAATTACCAGAGCGAGAGCGGGCAGCAGCGGAAGGACAGGCGGAGGGGCCAGCATGTCAGTGCGGCCGGACGCAGACCCAGAATGGGCACCGATGCACACTGGTCACGTGGCCGAGTCGGTCAGGAAGGCGGCTGTTCACTAAACTGACTTTCTGGGTCTCGAAAGCTTTCACACATATTCCTGGACTGGCCTCCTGGATTGTGCAGATTTGCCTTCTCTCACCTCTTTGGCAATATCAAATAGATAGGATTCTAAACTATCTCCACCCATCTAACAGGTGAAAGTCTCTGAAAACTCTCTAAAAAGCCCCTAACACTCTTGCTTTGCTGTGTTTGTTGGTCACTAGGAGCTGGAGCTTTGGGACATGTCTGGGACCCTCAGGTCTCTCCTGCTGGGGGACCTGTGGCCACCGCCCATCGCACACACAGCCTTACAGCTGGCCCAAGGAGGTGCCTACGTGCACAGGGTCCTAGGGGTTCAGGCCCTGGGGGATCCCCTGGGTAGGGTCTTCAGAGGGGCTGCCCCCCCCACAAGCTTTCAGAGGGTGTGGTGGGGAGAGCCTCCCAAGAGAAGGGAGCTCTTGCCGGAAGGGGGCGTTGCGGGGCTGGCGGAGGGCCCCTGTGTGCGAGCCTACATTTTTAACAACACTTTATAAAATTTGCACAGTTTCTTCCCGTTTCAGCTCCCCGCTCAACACCAGCCCCGACACACGAGTGCCTGGGGTATCGCTGGGCATTCTGGAGACCGAAGGCGGCCCCTGTGCTTTGGGCTGACCTGGCAAGTGTGTGGGCCTCTCGTCCCTGGGCTCCTCCAGATGATGGTGCACACGGCACGCTGGGATGACCACCGTGCTGACCCTGAGACTCGCCCTGTGTGTGCGCATGTGCGTGTGCATGTGTGTGAGAGTGTGCATGCGTTTGCCTGTGAGTGTGTGCATGAGTGCACGTACTTACATGTATGCATGCATGCACATGTGTGTGTGTGAGTGTGTGTATAGTACAAATTTGTAGTTTGGCCTAAGAAGAGGTTTCTGTGTTCTCCTCAGCACTGACGCTGTCCCCAGAGAACAAATTCTGGGACACACACACTTCCTTAACCCCAGGTCATTCGGGCCCTCAGACCTGCAGGGAAAACGGGGCGCCCAGACCACGGCACTGGCCGGACACTAGCCTTCCAGGGGCAGTGAGGCTGCGGGGGGGTGGGAGCCAGCCAACAGTGGGCTTTGGGGTAATCGTGACTTCCCACACTCAGAGGCCCTGTGGAAGCGCCTCCCCCCTGGTGCCTCCCGGGGCTTGCCCCTGCTGGGCGGGTCAGCTGAACCAGGAAGTCGCTGCCTCCCTCCTGCATGCCTTCCCAGCAGGTGTGGGGTCCATCCCTGGGGCCCACACTCCGTGCTGAGAAGGTGGCCGTGTGCAGGGGCACGGGGCCCCAGTGGGCAAGGCCTCCAGCGCCATGAGCCCCCGTGAGCCTGTCCTGGTGGCGACCGAGGACAGCTTCCCCAGGACTGGCGGCCCTTCACGCTCGCTTTCAGGCTGCTTTGTTACGCAGCGAGAGCTAACTTGAACACGTACGCAGCCTGGTCATTTATCAGTGGCCTGTGAGGCTCGGAGCTCACCGCACACACACACCCAGGTTTTACCCCGACCCTAACTCTGGAGCCTGGTTCTCCTGCTTTCACTGAGGACGATACGTCACGGGCCTGATTTCACGCCACCAGGAGGGCTGAGAGCTGGGACCTCGAGGTACAATATGCCTTCTCCGGGGGGTGTTTGCAGAAACGGTGACACGGCCCCGTTGGCGTCCCCGGAGCAGGTCAGGCGTGGGCGGGGGTGGCCGTGGGCTGCCGGTATGTCAGCGCTGGGTTTCCCGTGGAGAGCGTGCACACGTGAAATCAGCGAGGACGGCTTGTCCTCGTCACTCCTGCCTCTGCCGCCCGTGTGGGTCGCGCTCACATTCTGCTCTCCCCCCACTGGCACTCGGGGAGAGGCTTTCTCTGCCTCTCCCTTCCTCCTCCAGCATCACGCGGGTCCTGCAGGGTGCGGCCCGGTGCCTGGCAGGACTGGCGTGTGTGCGGGCTAGGGTGACAAGCCTGGGAAGGTGGCCAGCTGGCCGGCCTCGGGGCGCGCTGTCCGGTCCGCCAGCCTGTCTGGGAGTGCGACCGCCTCACATCCTGTTTCCCGTGGGACTGGGGGAGGGAGGGTGGAGGTGCTTCTGAAGCTTGTGCGGAAGCCACTCCCTCCTCCAAAGGGGCAGAGGTCACCTGGGCGAGTAAGCCAGGGAGGCGACAGCTCCCTGTCCAGGGACAGAGCCTGGAACTAAATGTGTTGTGTTGACATGAAGACAGGTTGAGGGTCTGAGATAAAATGGCTGGAAGTAAAGCACAGATTGCAACTGACAAAAATCAGACTGACAGGCCAAGCGTATTTTGATCTAAAGTTATAAATGTATGTTTTTTAAAAGTCAGCTCTGCCTTACGGAATTATGGGATTTTAATACAAACTTGTGTTATAGCCACTCGAAAGCAACTATATTGTAAATAGCCGGTCACGCAAAAGAATTATACTTTATTACTATTCTTTAAAAGATTTTGTTTATTTGACAGCAAGCGAGAGAGGGAACGCGGTGGGGTGAGAGGGGGAGAAGCAGGCTCCCTGCTTTGACGTGGGGTCTGTCCCAAGACGCTGGGGTCATGACCTAGCTAAAGGCAGACACTTAACCAACTGAGCCACCAGGTGCCCCCAAAATAATTATACTTGAATTGTGCAAATTACCCAGACCAACCAGCCACGCGGGCGGGCTTGTGGCGCCATCTGGCGGCAGCCCACGGAGTGGTCTGTTGTGGGTTTAGGACTTTTCCCTGGAGATGACGCCCCCGTGCTAAGTGCCTCTTCCTTCCTTCTGCAGCTCAAACTTGGGCCCTTTCCTGCGGGGCAGTAGCATTCTTTTGGCTCTCCATACTCCACATCCCCTCGTGCAGAATGCCTGAACCGAGAGAAAGAAAAATTGCTTTGAAAAGAAGTGAGTTACACCAAGTCAATGCGCTGAGATTGGCCACCTCGAGACACCTGTGTCCCTCCAAGATATCCCATCTCATAGAGCTCATCTCAGTGCCCCGATTTCTTTCCTACTTGCAAAATAAGGGACCATTTTGCTGTCTCTACTTTTCCCTTGTTTCAATACTAACTTGGCTGTAACATCAATTTCCACTTTAAACTGCCTTGTGTATTAAGTATGCATCTGTACGTTAGCTTCAGACTAAAACCACGTCTTACATCCATTTATGGGAATGCGCCTCAACAGTCACCTCTGATTTCCTCAGGCCTGATGATTTCCGCAGGCTTCTACAGCCTCGTGGTTTTGTCGGGGAGGCTCGGGGTCTGCCTGGGAATGTCTGCAACCCCGTCCAAAGCCCACCTGAGAAAATCCAGGTGCGTGTCACCTTGATCTACACTGTTCAAAGTCAAGAAAATTGTCCTCTCCAAGTCGAGTGGCCCTCCAGAGGCACCCAGCCGCCGGCTGTACTTGACATGACAGGATAAACATCCTGCTGCATGGGAGGTGTCTGGGTTGCTTCTCACTGGCAATGCCAAGTGCTCAGAAATTCCACAAGTGCCCTCTGATGGAGCTCTTTGTTTTGTTTATCAAGCTTATCACTGTGTAGGAGACTTTACATTTCAGCTGACAGAGCTCTGCTTCTTGGTCCAGACATTTTCTTTCCCAATATTTCACGTTTGTGGAAAAGTTCGGTATTGTTCTCCTGCTGCTATATAGTCAGTTCACCTTGTAGTATAGAGTGTCTTACTGCAGACATGAGCTTCTACTTCAAAACTGTCACCACCATCACCATCACCATCATCACCATCATCCTCATCACCATCATCACCATCACCATCATCCTCACCATCCTCACCACAATCATCACCATCACCATCATCATCATCACCATCATCATCACCGTCACCATCATCGTCATCATCATCACCATCATCATCATCATCATCACCGTCATCACCATCACCACCATCATCACTATCATCAATATCACCATCATCACCATCATCATCATTATCACTGTCATCACCATCACCACCATCATTACCATCATCATCACCACCATCATCACCATCAGCACCATCATCATCATCACCATCACTAACATCACCATCATCACCACAATCATGACCATCACCATCATCACCATCATCATCATCACCACCATCACCATCATCACCATCATCATCACCAACCATCATCACCATCATCGCCACTATCACCATCACCATCATCACCATCACCATCATCATCACTGTCACCACCATGGTCACCACCACCACCATGAAAATATCAAAGGGGTTCACCTAATCCCTCCTACTTGAAACTGCGTACACAGAAATCTATGCCTGTTGAGAGCCATTTGGCAGGTTTGGGGAAGCTTTAGGGAAGTGGCTTCACTGATCACTCCTCCTCAGCAATATGGAGAGCAGAGCTCAGGGTCTGGGAGCTCGAGGCTGTTGTAGCAGAAATGCCCGCATTCTTTGGAAGCCCACGTATTGGGGGACTGTGCTTCACTGACTTTTCTCCTCTCCATATTCTTTACCAGATGCTCCCACAGATGGGGGCAGATTTTCCAAGCAGAGCCCAGGGTCCCTGAAGCCAACCCCTCCAGCCCTGGGACTCAGAGACCCTCGACTGGCGGTTGCTGATGCTTGAGCACTTGTGGGGCCTTGTGAAAACGAGGCCAGGAAGAGAAGGGTGAGCACAGCCCAGCCCTAGCCTCAGGAGCTTCACCTCTAACGAAGGCTAGAGAAATGTAGACAAATACGCAGAAGAGACGAGAGCACCCTGCCACCTTCCCAACTCAAGGACTACTCTGTCTCGGAGCAGAAGATGGTGCTGAGGCCATCTGGCGAGGTCGCTCCTCGGGGCACCTGGAGCAGGCGAGAGTGGGGCTGGCACGTAGAGTCTGGGTTCTGGCCTGGTCCCGAGTGTGGCTCTCCTCTGGCCGCAGGGATGGATTCGCACGGAGTCCAGGGTCCCAGGGAGCAGACGGAGTGGCTTCCTGATGTTGGTCATGGCACCGTGAACATTGGGCACTGGGAGGGGTGAGGGAGCTCAGAATGGCATGGCCTGCGGTGCTTGGAGGTGGGGGGTAGTGGGGGCGTGGGCACAGAATGTCAAACATCTTCCTGTTGGAGAACAATGTGTTCCTCCTGCTGAGCCGCAGAAGTGTAAGCATCTTTGGTACTCGGGTGGGGAGGACATCTGCGATTCTTCTCCATTTCACCAAGTAGCTTCCAAAATGTGCCAGTTGGGCCAAATTTGAAGCATGCTCTGTGGTTCACACCCATGTGGAAAGCACACATGGTCCCAGGATGGAATTTTGCAGAAGTGGGTGGCCCATGTCAGCCGGTGCCCCTAAAACCTTCCTGGCTCCCTTATGCGGCCTCCTCTTCTGTAAGGGAGGACCCCCTGAGGGCACCGCCTCCTTGCTGTCCCGAGAGGCTCCCATGCAGTGGCGTGTGTCCTCGCACTGGACCCACCATCCCCATCGCCGTCCCTGTCACCCTCTCTGCCACTCCCACAGGCCTGCTCTCAGGTGGGAGGGAGGCTTACCGGGAAGGTCGTGAATTATTCTGTATGTATATGATAATGTCTCCCTAGGTGACCAGGTTTATTCCAATCTCAATTTTCTCAACATTTTCATTTTCCAGTGGGATCCCTGGGTCTTTGGACATGGTGTTATGTTAAATGACAGGGTTGCAAAAAGCATCTGCGCTCTGAGTTGGGATCTCCCTTCTGACTCACCGTGCACTGAGCTCTGACCTGGGATCCCCCGTGTGACCCAGGATCCCCTGTCTGACCCCCCTTGAGCTGAACTCTGACCCGGGACCCCCCATGTGACCTGGGATCCCCCGTCTGAGCCACCTCGCAGCTGTTTTGAGAGCTTCTGCCATGGTGTCCCGTACATGGTAGGTTTCCAGAATCAAAAGGTGCTTATCATTTCTTTTTTTTTTTTTTTTTAAGATTTTATTTATTTATTTGACAGAGAGAAACACAGCCAGAGAGGGAACACAAGCAGGGGGAGTGAGAGAGGGAGAAGCAGGCTTCCCGCTGAGCAGGGAGCCCAATGTGGGGCTCGATCCCGGGTCTCTGGGATCATGACCTGAGCCGAAGGCAGATGCTTAACAACTAACCCACCCAGAAGCCCCAAAACGTGCTTATTATTTCTGCCTACAGTAAAGGGTTGCTCTCCAGGCAAAACCTGTTTTTTGCTTTTGTTTTAGTTTGTTATTTTTTCCAGCAGGTGGCAATCTGAGACAGCTGCTAAGGCGGGAGGTTGGGCTGAGTTCCTGCGGGTTTGGGGGGTGGGGGCACTGACCCAGGGTCCCCCCAGGCAGGAAGGTCCTGTAATGTTCCCCGGATAGTTTCCCGGGGGAGTTCTCCTTCAACAGGAGAATAGAATCGCTCACTGGGTTTCGGAGTTAGTTATAAGGGTAAATCTATGATGACACAAAATCAGAAGCTCTGGTTCCTTACACGGCTGCGTCTCTGCAGACAGCCTGGTGCTGCGGGGAGCGCCCACGGGAGGCCGAAGGTGCGCTGGCTGTCGGCGCCGGGCGCGAGGTCCGGCTGGCTCCCCGGCGGCCTTCACACATGCTAGAGGGGAAAGGGAAAATGAGGGGGGTTGGCCCAAATCCCAAGAGACACAAAGGACAAAAACGGACAGCACGCGCTCTGTAAAAATAAGAAGGTCTGAGCAGGAAGAAGCACGCGGACGAAGTCCAACACGAGCACCCCGGAAGTGATGTTTCCTGCTCCTGCGACAGAAGGCTTGTGACTCCGCACACACCTCACGGGGGGCATGTCTCTGGCGCTGAAGAACATGCCAGAGACACCAAGCGCCCTGCCCTCAGGAACCCCGCTGGGCCCATGCGACCCAGGGCTGCTCCCCAAGGCCAGGCCGTGTCCGTTCCCACTCAGCGGTCCTCGAGGACCCAGAACCCTGGCCGCGCAGCCTCGGTGGCCTGTACATCGGCCACCGGTTTGGAGGCCCAAGTGGCAGGGTCAGTGGAGATTGTAAGTGCTTCTCTCGCTGGCCAGAGACACAGCCTCTGCGAACACGTTTATTGCAGAACGTGTGTGAGACAACAACCAAGCGGGGCGCCTGGGTGGCTCAGCAGGTTAAGCCTCTGCCTTCAGCTCAGGTCATGATCTCAGGGTCCTGGGATCCAGGCCTTCCTCGGGCTCTCTGCTCAGCAGGGAGCCTCCTGCCTCCTCTCTCTCTGCCTCTCTGCCTACCTGTGATCTCTCTCTCTGTCAAATAAATAAATACAATCTTAAAACAAAACAAAATAAAACATTAAGAAATGCACACACTGTGAACTGAATAAAACTGACTCAGTAGGACGGGATGGCAACATTGAAGACGACAGGAGCGCTTGTCCGTGCGAATGCGTACGGAGTCCGGGTTCATTTAGTGGAGAATTGCCGAACGACACGGTGTGCTACGGATGCACGCACACTAACACGCTCGTACACAAACACACACACAGCTGCTGTGTGCTCCATGGCAGAAGGAACTCCGCTCTCTGGAAGGTGCTCTGAGTTCTCCCGCTGCAGGGACCCCCTGTGAGCAGGGGAGTGGTGGGGAGAATGAGGGGGCCGTGTCTTTGGTCCCCGTGGTAGGCCCTGGTTTGATCTCTGCTCCCCTGCCCGAGCGGCGCCTCCGTGGGAGCCCTGTCTGTTTTCTATCCCACTTTCCCCAACTACCACATGAGGCGATGAGGCTGCTCTTGTGGAATGGGCCAGGCACACACAGAGGCGTTAGCACAGGGTCTGGGCCGATGGAAAACAGGGACAAATGGCCACTATCTCTACAGTCACTTCTCAGGGCTGGGTGCTCAGGGTTGAGGACCGAGGACGATGGGCAGGGGGCTCTCCTCTTCTCTGCAGGTGGAGAAGTGGGGGCAGGGCCTGTCCTGTTTCTTTGGCAAGGGCTCCAGCACACAGCAGAATGGGGGGTAGTGACCAGGACCCATGATTGGGGTCTGGACCAGAAAGGTAACAGTGGGTGGCTTTGTTTTGCGTGAATGCCCGGGCCACTGACTCTCTCCGGGCTCTGGCTAGCAGGAACCCGCAAAGCCACATGTGGTCCCACCTGGGACAGATCTAATGTGTCCTGAGCCGTCGCACTGGGCCAGGTGCTGACTCATAACACCTCCGGCGTTCAGGGAGGGGCAGACGTGTACATCTTGCTGAATCCCACAGGCTTCCAGCTGGGCTGTCGGAAAGGGGGCTGACATTCGTCCTGGGGCACGGGGACTTCAGGTGGAAGCGTGATGAGGCAGCATGTGCCCAGCTCGGGACCACAGGCTGCAAGATTTTGAGTGCATTTCTGGAGGATCTTATGGCTGCTCCGGGGTCCTGAGGGCTGTTTTCTGTTACGACGAGGTTCTTCGGTTCTTTCGGCAAGCCTCCCGGCTGCGGCGAGGAGCAGTGCCCCCTGTCCAGTCCGCAGGAGCCCCTGGAGCACGGACGGGTCCATGGAGAATCTGCTTCCGTGTTCTCCTTCCTGAAATTGCTTTGTGCAGCTGGAGGCTGGGCTCACGGGGTTAGCTCTGGGCCGGAGAGCCTTGCAGCCTTCCCAGATCCTGGGGCTCCCCGTCTTGACCCATCCTTACCTCTGGTCCATTCAGTTGCATTTTTTCGAGTAGAATTTTAAATTTGTAAAAGTTGCTCTGGAAGGGATCTTGCAAATCGTGTCAATAGCTCCTTGGTTCCCACACCAAGAGCCTGAAACCCAGTGAGCTTAAACGAGACAAGAGAACGGACACCGCGTCCCCCCGACCTCCGTGGGGCAGCAGGAGCGGAATGTCCCCCCACCCCCAGACAGCAGCACCAGGCGGACACGAAGTCGGGCTGGCTGCAGAAGTCCATCAGTCCGTCCTCCTGAAGGCAGGTAGGGCAGCCTCTGGCCCCGTGAGGACTGGGGATGTTCTCCTGAACTCCGGACAGCCCAAGGTGACCCCTCCGCACCTGGCAGAGAGGAAGGTGTCAGTGATGGGGATGCACCTGGGGCCACCCTGCCCCCAGAGTCCTAACCTCACAGCCTGGCTCTCTGTCCCCAGTGCCTCTGCTGGGAAGCCCGCCCAGCTCCATGCAGAGCAGCGAAGCCCGAAGCCCCCCAGACAGACGCTCATGCAGGCGACCTAGTCACATGCTAACCCCGTCATGATTTGGTTTGATTTTAACTGAGCACATGAGTCATTCCACTAAGAATAGGACAGATGGAGATGTTGGCTTTGCTTTCTATAAAAGACATTTCAACTGGAGGGTCTGGTCATATTTCGTCAGAAGGGCTTGAGGAGTCACTTCAAGGGTGCGGGAGTGTCTCCTGGCATTCCCACACGTATTCCTCGTGGTTTTAAAGGAAGGGTCAGGCCTGCCTTTTTCCTGGTGATATGCTCCATTTGGGATCTTGGTTCACTTTCTTTCAAGATAAACATCATTTTCAAAATAAAAAAGGTGATTATGAAGTGATTTATGTCACTGGAGTTCAACTGTAATTCTCGGGAAAACGGGATGCCGCGCGGGTGTTGGTAAAGGCGGTCCACCCGAAACGTAGAGCCTGGAGGGTCTGGGGTCTGGCCGACCTAACACTTGCCTCGCAGGCTTGATCTTCCCTGGGTTCTGCCTGCACCCTTTTTGGGGCTGTGTTCTGGCTGGATTGTATCCCCTCCCGTGAGCTTTTATGTTACGATCTTCTCCTGATAGGGGGCTGGGATGGAGGCTGGCAGGCCGAGGTCTCTTGCTCACGGGCATTCAGGCACAGTGCTTGGGGGGGGGGGTACTGGTGCCGATCCCCGTCGTTGCTTGCTAATCCCTCTGCCCACGCGTGTGTGTGTGTGTGTGTGTATGTGTGTGTGCGCGCACGAGCTCTGGTCCTCTCCAGGTAGGAGCTCCTGGCTTAGAAGAGCAGACGTCCCTGCATTACTTGCTGTTCTCAGCACGTCCTCCTGAAATCCCAGAGGTTACGTTCCAGCTGTGCTGTCAGACATCTAAGCTCCCTTTTATGCCTTTGTGCTGACTGGCATATGAGAATCTCAGGTGAGGTGGGGCTGCCGTCTGCCTCCCCAGGGGAGGGCGGCCGCCCCAGGCTCGGGTCCCTGGCCCGCACCTGCACAGCCCAGCACCCCAGTAACATCCCGCGAGAGCATCCTGTCTCCCCCAGCAAGACTGGGAGGCATGTCTCCTGTCATCCTTGCTGTGCTCACGGATTGGCTCTCCTTCAGTCCACGTGTGTCCCTATCTCTCTCTCCATCTTGGACAGTCAAGCAAGGAAGACTAAAGATATCCAATAGTATTCCACCTTGTATCCAGAATCAGACCTCCCAGATAATTCCAGAAAGAGGTCTTTTTTAAAGGCAGGTGCAGAATATATTTAAGAAAATAGGAGTCTATTGCTGAAGAAGGCTGGGTGAACCTGGAAAGAAAGGGGCTGGTTTCCAAACTAACAGGACCGTCCCATGGACAGTCTTCAACTTAGTTGAAACTTTATAAAGCCCCTGCCTGTGCTGTCCAGTCTGCAGGTGGGCGAACCCCTGCCCTCCTCCTGCAGGCCATCAGGGCATCAGGAACTTGCAAGCTCGTCATCGTGCTCCCAGAGCCGCCTGCAGCCGGAGACGGAGCGAGCTGGAGGCCGAGCAAGGTCCCCAGGACCCGCAGGGGTGGGGCCGCTGGTGCCAGGTGAGGCCCGGCGTCTGCACGTGAAGCAGCAGCTCCCACGGAAGCAGGAGGAGCGGTGCCCAAGGTGGGACGGGAGAGGAAGGCCACGGCCAAGGCCCAGCCCTTCCAAAGGGGACATTTTTGCCTTCCGGGAAAAATCAACTGACATCAACGTGAGACAGATCCTGCTGCCCAGCAAGATGCGAGGTGACTCAGCCACAGACTTGTCTTTGCTTCTCCTGAACCAAACAGTTCCTGACAAAGCTAATCCTCTGGCACAGGGAGTCACGGAGAGGGCGCACAGGAAGGGGCGACGGGCGGTGAGCGGCTGCAAGGGTCAGCCTTCCTCCTTGGTGGCCGCCAGCTGTGGGCCCCGCGCTGCTTCTCACACCCGAGCCCTGTCGGAACCTGGACGCGCAGCCCACTCGGAACAGTGTGGTCGGAGACCGCAACTCTGCTCTGAGAACGAGATGGTCTTTCCGCAGTCGAGCTCCAGGCAAAGCCACGCTTCCTCTCCCATTTCGCGTGGTTGTGAGGCTCGGGGTGACGTCAGCTACGCTTTCAGCGCCCGACAGGTGCTGCTCTCTCCTTCCCTCCTGCCGCGTGCGCGGGCCGCTTGGCCGGACTGCCCGAGGAGAGGGCCTCTGTGGGCCCCCAGGACCTGGGGCAGAGCGCCGGCTTCAGGGCTGTGGGGGTGGAGACCTGCCTCCAGGGCCCGCTCGGCCACCTGGGTGCGAGGGAATCCGTCCCCCTAGTGGCTGCGGCTGCGTGATGGACGTCCCCGAGCGTCCCCGTGCGCCCACATCCTCGGGAGGGAATCCGTCCGCCTTGTGACTGTGGCTGCGTGATGGACGTCCCCGTGCGTCCCCGTGCGCCCACATCCTCGGGAGGGAATCCGTCCCCCTAGTGACTGTGGCTGCGTGATGGACGTCCCCGTGCGTCCCCGTGCGCCCGCATCCTCGGGAGGGAATCCGTCCCCCTAGTGACTGTGGCTTCATGATGGACGTCCCCGTGCGTCGCCATGCGCCCACATCCTCGGGAGGGAATCCGTCCCCCTAGTGGCTGCGGCTGCGTGATGGACGTCCCCGTGCGTCCCCGTGCACCCGCATCCTCAGCGGGCTCCGGTGTTCCCCAGCCCCTCCTTGGCTGGCTCCCTCAGCACCGGGCATTCCTACCACAGGGATGTGTGTTGGGTTCAAACCCTCACCTGGCTTCCCGTTTCTGCCCTCGTGATTTTTATTGGCAGCTCTTCTCTACTCTGGGAGAATATTCAGGGAAAGTGGTGTGATTGGGAAAATGTCAAGAGGACAAGTCTGCTCTTCCTCAAGCCCTAAATTGCCTGGGTCCCTGGGTGAGCCCATCACACTATCGTCTGAATGGAAGGATCCCCGAAGGAAGAGGGACCCCACTGTTTCCTCTTCATTACAAAAAAAGTGATACCAGTGCATCTCTGAGTCAAAGCTTTCTCGCCTCTTACAGATTTTTTATGTTATTTCAGACTAATTCAGGCAAACGATGGCATGCATTGCTCTTGTGACTATGTAACAAGAAAAGAGCAAGTGAAGCGAGGAGGTGGTTTTTCCAGGCCACGTGCAGAGCCCACATTTCTGTCCCTAGTCCTTGGAGACTGGCCACCCAGACTGGTGCTAAATCGAGGTGGCCTGGCAAGCCGATGGCTGGTCCCCTGGCATGGGGAGTTGTCTTCACAGGGTCATCCCTGTGCCCTGGGGGCTGCGGTCCCACGCGCCCCTTCTCCAGGAGCCCCTGTCTTCAGAGTGGCTTCCTGGCCCCGACACCCAGGCCTCCAGGGCTGCTGCTGGCGGGCCCTCAGCCCTACCAGATGGCGTGTGCTGCATTCAGGCAGAATTCAGGGCTCACATTTGTATTCAGCCGAACCTTCACCGGCCCTCAACCCCCCTCTGTGGCAGGTCTGCCCCAAGTTCCCCACAGTGGGCTTTGTGGTGAGGTCCCTTCCCTGCTCGCCTCACCACGCTCATGCCGGTGGAGGCAGGGAGGCCCAGGGTGACGGCCTGCAGGCTGGCCACGCCACCCCGTCTCGTCTTCCTCCCTGTGCCCCATCCGACACGTTCCCATGACCCACCTGACGGGGAGGGCCCTGGTGTGTGGGGGGAGGCAGCCTACTTCCCGGCATGTCCGTGCCGCCTTGCCTGGTCTCGGCTCTACTGTGCCCACAGCTGAATTTTAGGGAAGAAGCTTCCATACTTGTTTCCGCTTAGACTGCCCTTGGGTCCGTTGCAGCCCCACTGGGAACGCTGACAGCAGGAGTAGGGCGCATCGATTACTTGAACAACGGTGATGAACCCTTTTACTTCCGAAGGTCTCGGAGCCCTGCGTCTGCATCTCCTGTGCGCCTGATGCTGCAGTTCCTGTTATTAGCACGGGACGCGGCATTCTTAATTGCAGCTTTGGCTTTTCCTCCCTGAGGATGTGCCCCCCTGACCTCGGGGAGGACTGCAGGATTCCCAGTCACACACGGGGCACCGTTCCAGGTGGAGCGTCATCTGTGCTCGGGTCTCTGCGGCGCTTCAACCCGTGCGAGACCCTTCGTAACACAGTCAGGCCATCGACCAAGGCGCACGCTTGACTGGGTCGTGGAACATGAGAATCAAGGACAGTGGCCAGGCTGAAGGCATCGGGACACGGTGTGCTCTCTCGACTGCGCAGACGCGAGGGGATGACCGTCGTGCAGGTAGCACGGGCTGGCTGCTGTCGTAGCTGCGCTCAGCCAGCCTGGGCGGAGAACCGACGCTTGCCCAGCTCGACACGGCTCACGCGACGGGCTCTGCGGGACACACGCTTCTCATCCGTCACGTGAGCCAGATGCGGCCGCGATGCTGAATGTCCCGGCTCCAGTACAGATCCAGTGAGGGCAGACTGGCCTCCGCCTTCTTTGTCTGTGTCCTTGGCCAAGTCAACGTAGAGCCTGCCTAACTCTCCAAGTGTGAGTCCCTGAGGCACGAACAACAGAGCCCCTCCCTGGGAGAGCCCGCTGCCTGGGCGCCGACACAGAGGAGCTGTCCCCTCGTCCTCCTTCTTCTCGGGCTCTCTCCCAGGCCTGGGCGGCCCCTCCAGCACGGGGGCCCGTCGTCCCCTCCCAGGAACCACAGTGCCACAGTTCTGGAAGGATGGGAGGAAGGGGGACGTGGGCAGTGCCGCTGGCCCTCTGGGCTGCCTCCCAGGCCACGGACTAAGGAAGGTTAAGGCTCAGGCCCATGAGGGCTGGATGCTGCCGAGGGTTGTCCAGGGTTCTCAGTGGGCGGGACACAGGTGCAATTAGGAAACATTCTGGGTAACTGAGCACAAAGGGACTACAATTCCCTAGTTTCCAGTGATTTGCATGACTGCTTTTCCCATTGCAGCAAAAATCCACCTTAGTATCTACATTTTTACCTGTTGGATTCCTCTAATTGCATCAGAGTTAGACCAGGCGGTCCTGGGTCCCCCAGGCCCTGGGGACACTCCAGGGAGAAGGCTGCCTCCAGGGACTGTCACTGAGGGCTCGCTTGGATCTGAGACAGCATGGGCCTCCTGTCCCCTGGAGCCCATCTTCTGTCTCAGCCATGGGCAGATGGGGGGCTAGGGCCCGTCCACTCCAAACTGATGCTCAGACTATTCACGGGGGTTCATGTGTAGCCATGAACGTCTGGAGAGCCCAACACGCTCTCCAAGACCGTGGGTCACGAGCTCACCTGACCAGGTCCTAGCATCAGTGCTTCTCAGTCTGAGCGGTACTGCCAGCCTGTGTAGGGTCCCTTGTGGTGGGCGGGCTGCCACAGTCGTTTAGTGGGTCTGGATGGCGGATGTTACGTGCTATGGACTAACCTTGTCCTCCTCAGATCCATACCTGGGAATCCTAACCCCCACGTTAGGAGTTGGGGCCCTTATGAGTGGAATTCATGTCCCGATAACTGTTCTGCAGACAGCCCCCTCGCCCCTCCCACCATGTGAGACAGGGAGAGAAGAGGACCATTGGTGGAGCAGGAAGTGGGTCCCTCCAGAGACCGGGTCTCCTAAGGCTGGAACTCCAACTCCTGGCTTCCAGAACTGAGTGAAACAGACATCCATCGTTTGCAGACCCCTCGTTCGTGGTACTTTGTTAGGATAGCCCGAAGGGGCTGGGACGGTCCCACAAAACGAGGGAAGCCTCCTGCAAGGAGTGGGACGGTCCCACAAAACGAGGGAAGCCCCGTTCCCCACCCCCGACACGCAGGGAGCTGTCGACCCCACCATGTCCCCGCAGTCCACGGTGCCATCCGTCCGTCCGTCTGCGCGGTGGGGGACCTGTGCCCTGTCTGTCTGGGATGCAAGCTGTCTCCAGAACTCCCAAGCAGGCGGAGGGACCCTGTCGTCATTCTCACAATCTTACCAGTCTTATCTAGAACATCCAGCTGTGATGACATCACCGTCCCCTGCATTTCTATCTAAGGCAGCGTCTACTGTGTCAGGACAGGATTCCTGCTAATTGTGATTCATACTTGTTTACAAAGAGAAGCCAGAGGCCGACCCTCCGGGAATACTGGGTAAGACTTCAGATCGGGCTCACAGCCCGGCGCGGCTGGGGCAGGGCCCGCGCTCCGGTATGTGTGCAGGCACTGGGCTCCCACACGGGCCACTTCAGGCCACCTGCTGGCACCTCCGCCCACGGGAAGAAACACACGGATTCCTTGCTCATCTCGGTCCTCTTACATGTTTTCTGACTTCCTTTTTCAGAAACGCTGGCTGACAGTTTCTGAGGTTCGGTTTCTTTCTGTGTGTCTGCTTTCTGGAGGCGTGGAGAAGCACGAGCCGTCCAGGGGCACGCTGGGGTCACGGAGGCATGACCTGGGTGGACCCTGGGCGAGCAAGAGTTGGCGCCGGGGACTCTTTTTTTCTGAAGCCGGAGTTACGTCCGTCGATGCCTCCCGACCCAAGGTCCTCCGTTTGACACGGCGGGGGCCGAACGATGAGCATCTGAGCCCGAGCTCGGGGCCCCGCAGGGTCAGGGGAGAGCGTCCGTGTGAAAACCCAGCTCAGCAAGCAGACGCAGCCGAGACACAGAGCAGGGGGAGGCCTCCGGGTGCCCGCGAGGAGACGGGGACAGGCTAAGTCACGGGGACGTGGCTCTCAGCTTCCCCAACCTGCCGGCCTCCAGAACTGCTTGGATGAGCGTCTCCGGGCCGAGCCACGCCGGCCGCGTGCGCAGGGTCTGGGCTCCCCTCCGTGGGCTCCACACTTCCCAGGCCCCAGCGGGCGCTCGGGTTGCACGGACGGGCCCCCGGGGAACCGGGCCACGGCGCCCCCACTAGCTGCGGGTCACAGGTCCTCGCTGCTGCCTCGCGCTCCCAGCTCTTAGCCACTTCCTGATGGGAATGGAATTATTTTGAACCCCAAGCTGCATGGGGCATTCTCCAGTCACTTTCCTGTTGACTCTGTGAAAACATTAGAAAGGTGATCAAAACAGCCCGTGTCGAGCTTTAAGATGGGACAGGACCTCCGTCCTCCAATAGTCTTTGGCTTTTGAGGGACCCATGGGGCCATCTTGCGTAGCTCAGTGGGGGGCCACCAGCTACGACCCGGGCCTGTCGCTGAGCGGCAGTGGGTCTGGGCTGGGCTCAGCCAACGCCTCCACCAGGGCCAGTGACCCCCAGGCCCCCAGTTCCAGGTGTGTTTGCCTCTCGTCACTGATATCCTTCATGTGTTCAGGGAGCCCCACTGTCCGTGTTCACAAGGCGGGAGACGCAGCACATGTCCCTCTGCCAGTTGCTTACCGCTCACCTGCGGCTTGGGGACAGAGACGGGCGCCCCTGGGTCCGTGTGGAGGACGGGATCCACGCGTTTGCTCCATCCACTGTGGGGGGTGTCCCTGAACATTTGGTGACATTTGGACCTTGACTCAATATTTCATGATTGCTTTCTAAAGTAGTTATTGTCAGTCTTATTTAAGGGAAAAGTGAGCGATCAAAATCAAATTAAGTTACGAATCATTGATAAATAGAAATGGGCCAATTTTAAATAAGACAGGTGGCTTTCTGCTGATAAAGTACTTGAACTTGGTCTCTTCGGTCGTTGTAGTATGGCTTTGCTTTCTGGGTGTTTTTAACTCCCTCGAATGCGACGACCTGGGTGGTGATACTGGAAAACAACTGGAAATGCTGATGAACACGTTAACACTCGCCAGGGACTTCGTAAGTACGGAGCATCCCTGCAAGCATGAGCTCAGGGACTCAGGACCCGGCCCTACTATTATCCCCACTTACACAGGTAGAAACAGAGGCACAGAGAAGGTTCCCGGAGAGTGGAAGTCAGGCAGTGAGGCTCGGGGCACCCCCAGCTGCCACCTTAGAATAGGAGCAGAATGTCCCCCTGCCCCCCGGACTGTGCGTGTCCCGCAGGATTTGCTCCTAGGCTCTAGCGCCGAGCTGGGCGCACGGAGTGGCTCACTGAAGGGGGGCGTTCCCACGGGCACGTTCTCATGCAGGCGTCCTAGAGTTGGGGCAATATGTATAAACACACAACTCGGAACATTAACAGGGGTGCGTTTTGATGGCTAAGGCAGCAGGCAAACACCTGTGCGCTATGCGTGTGCACGGGGACTCGGCATTGGGGGATTTGGTCTCGTGTCCGCATTGGACTCACGACTTTCTGGGGTGCTGGGCTCTTCATGTAACCTTCAGGGTCAGTTTGCCCACCGTCCATAGGGTGACCTGCTGGGGTCTGGCTGGGCGCGCCCTGAACCCGTGGCTCAAACTGGGAAGGGCTGGCGTCTTGAGAACACAGAGTCTCACCATCCATGAACAAGGAGCATCTCCTCATTTCTTTAGATATGATTTGATATCTTTCATTAGAGTTTAGTTCTCACAGAGATCTTGTACGTATTTTGTTAACCTTGCACCTACGTTGTTTTTTGGGGGGAGGGTGGGATGCTAATATGAATGGTATTGCATTTTCATTTTCCAGTTTCACGTGTTCATGGACTTTCTACTAATTATTTCTCCGCCTTTAACCTCTTGTCACACTGGCTAACGAGGCCATCTGCGTGCTTAATTACGAGGGGGACTGCATAGGAGAGGAGGGAATGACCAGGGACTCCCAGGGCAGGCTGCGAGTGGAATGAGTGGACATCCCCAAGGCCACCAGGACCACAGAAAGCGTGACTTCACCGTCACTTTGTGCAGGACCTTCCATCTCCATGACCACATGCTCTGGCCACGCCCGCGGGAAGGGCCTGCCCCTGCGGCCGTCTGCCCCGAGAGCTGACCTCACCGCTGAAGCTGTCCTCCTCCCTGGGTGGGGCGCACACCCCACCAGACATCATTTTTGGAAGGAAAAGCTTGGAGAATGGTTCCGAGCCCTGGGGGACCTATGATGTGCACTATGAGGGACACACAGAGGCACCCTCTGGGGCGTTGCTTGCTTAGAGAACCGTGTCAGCATTTTTGTGTTCCCAGGGTGTTGGAATGTTCTGGATGTGCTGTGGAAGTTTCTAGAAGGAAAAAAAAAAGAAAAGAATGGAAAGAATACTTAGGCATTTAAGAAAACATTCAAGGTACTGTAATGAAAGCTATTTGAACTTAGTTCGGCATGATTTGATTATGGGATGCTGTAATTGCCTGGCTCAACTATTTTCTTCCCCTTTTCAAAGCGTGGCCGACAACAATCTGGATCTTCCCCTAACGGGTGTGGAAAGAAAGTCCCGACATTTACGTGTCCCCGCCTTTCCCAACTAACCGCTCTGGCTTCTGCTCTCTCTGGGCCTTATTTTCTCCCCTGTCACGTGAGGGACGGAGGGGACGATGACACGCTCTCTGGTCCCCGTCAGCAGGAACACTCTAGAATCCTGGCTTCCTCCTCATGTCGCGTGACACCATTAGGCCAAAGGACGCCATCGTGTGAGTTAGAAAAAGCAACCCTTCCTCCAGAGGTTCATGTTCGTGACAGAAGACAGTCGATGGGAGAGTGGCCGTGGGCAGATTTTAAGTCACTACATGGCGTGGCTATGCTCTAGAACATCACGCTTCTCTCAACAAAGAGCTGAGGGCAGCAGGCCCGGGAGGTTCTCCTTCTTCCCTCAGTCCTTTGTGGATCTCGTAATCCCAGGTCCTCAGTCGACCTGCCTTCAGAAGGATATGTCTCACCGAGGAAAGGCTTCTCCCGGCAAAATTCCCCACCAGAGCCCCCCGGTCGAGGACCCTTGAATGTGCAGGACAGTGTGAGACATTTCAGCTGTGGAATGGAAAGAATGTGGTTATTTTCCCATGGCTTTCCTAAAAGGTCTGGAATGCAGTTGTTAAAGCAATAGGGGCCTCGCTCAAAGAAAGGATGAGGTCTTTTTGGTTTGATTCTCTGTATGAAGAGACGGGGCCAGGGACAGAGCAGTGGGGGCTGGTGACCCCTTGAGGATCACTTGGGCCAGGGAGAGAGCACTGCTGGGCGGCACGTAAATGACCGTGATGAGCTCAGGATGCGTTTGTTTCTCGACAAAATGGAGGTGGAGTGAGTGACCTGCTCTAGGTTGGCGCGTGACGAGGGACCCCGGGAGGCCGGGAAGTCACAGCTGCGCCCGCCGCGGAGACTGGGCCCACCTTTCAGGCTCCCCAGCTCCTCCTCCAATCTCCAGCATTTCTTTCTTTCTTCTTATTGATGTTTTTAAGTAAACTTGACACCCGACGTGGAGCTCAAACTCACGCCCCCAGACCCAGAGTCACGGGCTCCCACGACAGCCAGCTGGGCGCCCCTCTAGCCCTTCCTAATACGGCAAGTTACGATGTGAGAGTTGGCGTCTTCATTCGCAAGTTGACTTGAAAGTGCGATGAGTCCCCCCCAAGAATCTCGCGTGCCTGTGTCTGGGGACCCCGTGAACCGTGAGAAGAAAGGCGGTCTTCATAGATACACCTCTTACCTTACTGTGATGCTGGTTGAAACTGGGTCACTTCTTGATCGGAACTGGTTTGTGTATTTACGTCCCTGTCCTCTCTCCCAGCACTGATGTTCCCACGCCACAGAACGAACGTGGCAGCGTGTCTGCACAGGCGCAGCGAGGCGACAGGGGAAGGGGGCAGACTCGGAACAGGTTAGATCGCTCAGAGAGACTTAGCGTTTGCAGAGGAGAGGCCCAGGGGAGCGGCTGCCCCGGAAGGGGGGGGGGCACGAGTCACGCGCCTGGGTGTGATGTCCAGGTGAACGGGTGGGGGCAGGTGGGCTGGACCCTGGCTCCGACGGGTGGGGGCAGGTGGGCTGGACCCTGGCTCCGACGGAGTGCAAGCGGGCCCGCGGGAGGGAGCCGAGGCTTTGCCCTTGACCGGGGGCCAGGCAGCCGTGCAGCAATGGGCATCGTCCAAACCCTCAGAGTAGTGTGGGGTCCGGAAGCTACGGGTCCAGCCGCCGAGGGCCTGGGGGAGGCCGCCTGGAGTGGGTGTGGCCCCGCCAGGGCCAGACAGGCTGTGGGTCCCCTGACTGCCCTCCTGGTCAAGGAGGGAAGACGCAGTGGGGAGGTGGCTGTGGGACACAGAGAGGAGCGGGAGCAGTGGCCCCGTCCTCAGGCCCGGACACGCTGTCCTCCAGGCGGCTCACACTCACACAAGGACGGCAACTTTCCCAGACGGGCCCTTCGCGGGAAAGGGGCTCGGAGAATGAAACCCGTTTCTCCATTTCTGAGTGTATTCCATCCTCTGTTTTTACCAGAGAGAGACTGTCGATGGACTGACCTTTACTTTTAAAACTTGAATGCTGTTTTGAAAAACAAGGCCCATATATGAAAACAGGCCAACTATGGAAAACTTCCCCAAAAAGAATTAAGAAATCTGCCCCCCCCCGCTAAAACTGACTTTATTCAAGAAAGTATCAAAGGGAAAGGTTTGTGAAATTCTTGTTCTCCCTGGTTGCCTGGGTGGGGGGCACCCTGAAGGGGAGCACAGTGCGGGCTGGCTGGGCAGCAGGGGAGGCGGGGGCGGGGCAGCAGGGGAGGCGAGGGGCGGGGCAGGGGGCAGTGGGAGGTGCAGGGCACAGGGCTTGGGGCAGCAGACACTCTGGGTCAGTGGCTCAGGGCAAATCCCCAAATTCCTGGGTCTCCTGGCTCCTCCTGCTCGGGGCTCCTATCGGTGAGGCCCTGCCCCCGAGCCGCTCAGGGGTGTTCAGGGTGGTCCGCCCTGCTGCTCCGGGAGAAGCTGGCTTTGGGAAACTGTCTCAGGGAGCGAAGCGGCGGCCACCGGAAGCGTCCGGCTGAGGGGATGTGGCAGGTCCACCGCGAGCAGCCGTTTTAGGATACTTTTATTGCCCAGCCTGGAACCCCGGAGGTCACGCTCGCCCCCACCCTGCGGTGCCAGGTGGCCATAGGCCACCTGCATTTCCGTGGCTTTGCCTATTCTGGATATCTCATTTAAGGGCAATCACAAGGCCTGCAGTCCTCTGTGGCTAATTCGCTTTCTGAGCTCACCTGGGGTCGGCAGAGGTCAGGGGGACGGAGTCGGAGCGAGAAGCAGAGTCTCTGTGATTTAAGTGTGATATTTTCCACGGGTTTCGTCTCTCGCCGCGAGCGCCGGGTGCTTCTCATAACCCCATCGTTTGATCGGTCCCCGTAACAACAATCAGTTAAAAAGAAATCAACAACTGAACATTGGTTGATAGGTTGCTCCTCCAAACATGCAATAAATGTCCTTTCCTTTCTATGTAATTAGGTTAAAGAATCAGGGATGGAGACGCGCAGAAGGGCGTGGGCAAGGGAGGGCTTCTGGGCTCCCACGGCCACTCTGACGTGGGCGAGGAGCGTCGTCTCTGAGTCCGGACCCCGCGTGTGGTTCGTGCGCCCCACGTTAGGTGTCTGCGGGGTGGGGCAGGCAGGCCCTGGAGTGCCACCAGGAAAATGCAGATGTAATGAAAATAATAGAGCTGGGGGGGGGTGGGTAAAAATAGAGCACAGCATTTTTGTAATGTTTCATTTATGACGGTCTTAACGGCTGTGTAAAAAAGATGGAATTAGCCCCATTGCTAAAAGGGGAAACTGAGACAGGGCTGGCGATCCGTTCCATCTAGCCCGATGAAATCCAGGCCCTCCTACTGCTGCCTAATCTTGTCATGCTGTCAATAAGGGGGTTTGAACTGTGACCCCCCCCAAGTTCCCATGTCAGGGTCCTACCCCACACCAGGGGTCCCTACCCCATGCCGAGTCCTACCCCATGCCTGGGTCCTACTGCAGGACCTTAGAGGGTGATCTTATTTGAAGACTCGGTTTTTGCAGAGTGATGGAGGTGAGGTCATGTGCAGTGTGACTACTGCCCTCATTAAAAGGGAAGTTTGGACAGAGATGTGGTAAGCAAAGGTGGCCATCTACAAGCCACGGAGCAGGGTCTCAGGAGGCAGCAGCCCCGGGGACACCAGGACGCTGGACATCGAGGCTCCAGAGGAGAGAGGAGACGTGCCTGTGTGAGTCCCCCAGGCTGAGTGCCTGTCAGGGCAGCCCGAGCAGGCGGATGGGAGCCTGTCTCCCTGAGCCCCGCGTGCCCTATGGCCCTGCGGTGCCTTCTGAGGGCGGTGACTCCATACCTCCCAGGGAGGCCCATCACCTGAGTCCCGAGCAGCCTCGGGTCTCCTCCCCGGCTGCGACTACGTGGGAGAAGGAAAGGAGCAGAGAACAATGCCCTTGGGCCCGGCCCGTGGGCCGTCCATGACCCCTTTCCTGACGGAGTTTCTCCTTGAACGGTTCCAAGGTCGCGTCTCCATCAGGCTGGAGCGGGGGTCCAGGTAGGGCTGCCGGAGGGAGAGGCTGCGGGGCGGGGGCGCTGCTCACACTCTCTCCACTAGCCGGGGCGTGGTCCCGCGAAGGAGCCCCGCCTGAGCCCGCAGACGCCAGGGTGACACTGGGCAGCACCGAGGGCGCCTGACCGACCGCAGACACCTGCACCGTCTCTGCCCCCGATGACGGCCGCTCGGTGGACACCGCCTTCCCCCCAGGAAGTGCCGCAGAGCAGTCGCACTGCACTCCTGGCCGCCAGCGCAGGCTCCAGTCACGTCGTCCGAAGTCCTCCCCGTCTCCTGCCCCAGAGGTGCCGCCCAGGCCGAGGTCAGGCGCACGCGGCCACCCAGATGCTGAGCGAGCCCTTCCTGTGGGCCACTGGTGACGCCAGGGGTTCGGGGCTGAGCTCCTGCCGGGGGGAGCCCACCAGCCTGTGCGAGGGGCAGCTCCGAGTGTGGGGAGCAGGCCCCTGCCCCAGTTCAGCACCGTCATGGCGCTCGGTCGGCCCACGGTGTCCTGGCCCTGCTGTGGCCTGAGTCCTGCCACCACGGACCCCTCTGGCTGAGAGCAGGAGGCTGGAGTCCGTGCCTCTCTGACCCTGCTCTCCCACTCGGCAGCCCCACCCCAGCTCTGGGCCCATCTCTGGAGATCCAGGCCCCCTTTCTTTCCCTCCTTTAGAAACTGTGTGGCCTGGGCAGGTCACTCCAGAAGTCAGTCTCCCTGTCTGGAGAATGGGTCCGACCTCGGGGGGCTCCTGTAAGGGTCACTAGAGGGGATGTCCAGAAGGATATGAGGGAGGCGTCCTCCTCATTACCCTGGGCTCCCTACACCCCAGCCAGAACGTCTGCTTGTCTGCAGTTGCGCCTCCTGCGTCAGCCCCCGGCCGGGGACCATCCGTCACCAGGACCGCAGCTCTGCCCCCGCCCCGCGCCCTTTCCTCTGCGTGCCTGCGCCCCGATGTTCTCCACTGGGTCAGAGCCCGCCGCCTGCCTCAACGGGGCGGGGACAGTCTTTCCCTTGATCTCTTACTACCACCCCTAACCCCACCCGCTCCTCGCCCCTCCGGATATCTCCCATGTGGCCGAGCCTGAGCTTGCCCTTAGCTGGGCCCTCCTTGGCATCACGCACAGTGAGTCCCCAAGTGATCGGAGTCCTACCCACCCTGCTCCCCTGGTTCTACTATTCTCTTCCCTGCACACCGCAGCCCGCCAGGCCCTGGTCACTGCCGCCGGGTTTCCGGGGCTGGCCTCTGCCCCCTGCGCCCCCACGGGGGTCTTTGTAAGTGAGACAAACTTCCAAGGCGGGAGGCTGCTCCTGGCAGTGGGGATCGTGTCTCTCCTCCCGGGCCCCTGGGAAGAAGGACCCTTGCAGGACTCGTCTGGTGAGGAGGGAGCCCCCCAGGGATGGCCGACAGTACACGGTGTGGCTCCTCCCTCCTCTGAGCAGAGTCCCCAGCCTCAGATGTGGCCCCCACCTTGGAGTTAGGGGACGGGCTTGGGGAGAAGGGGCCTTTGTCAGGCACTAGTGTGTCAGGTTCATTGGCTCCATCTCAATCCTGCCGACCAGCGTGATCTCATTGCAGACAAAGCAGCCGGGGCTCCGAGAGGCTGTAAACTGGTCTGTGACCCCACGGATGGGGGGCCAGGCCTCAGCTAGAGACCTTCCGACCTCAGAGCCCTGCTCCCCCCATACTCTGTTAAGTGTGGCTGGAGGAGTCCTAGCAGGAGGGAGGAGACTGCTGTCCCTTTGAGCAAAGACTCCCATCCCTTCTCCTGCGTGACCCCCTTCCCCATGCCCCTGCCTCTCCCGCGGAGCCCCCACCCTCTGGCCTCAGCTGGTTCCTCGTCCCCTCTGCCTTCCCCCAATGCCCCACAGCAGATGCCCAACGTGACGGATCGCAGGGCCTGACAGCTTTATCTTCATGTTTTCCTGTTGAGTCGCTAGCGTGCCCCGGAGTTTCCTCTCTTGGTCCAATCCCCACGTCCTGGCAAAGCGATGACATCTCAACACAGAGGGGTCTCTGTGACAGGCCTCATGAGCTCAGGGGCTCGAGCAGAACTGGCCTGGAGGCAGCCGCCCGGACTCAGGACGCGACGGTTGACAGCAGGAGCAGGTGGTGACAAGGGACAGGCCTCCGGCAGGAGTGGGGCTTCCCCTCAGAGGTCACTCACAGGCCACTGGAACGAGCCCCGTCCACCTGGGCTCTGAGGCAGGCCGGCGCTGTTCCACATGGGAGAGACAGATCGCCCCGAAAGTGGACCCAGGTCCTCACCAGTGAGGACGATCTGCTCGGTGGCCTTTCCCAGTAGTTTGTCTGTCACGCATTTTATTCAAGCTCCAAATGTCCCGAGGCACCTTAAGTGGGAGGGAAAGTGTCACCGTCCCTGAGCAGGATGTCGGGCTCACACGCAGCCGTCCACCTGCACCAGCCATGCCTTTGCCCTGTGGCGATGGCAGAGGCGGCCCCGGTCCCTGTGCGTCGGGACGACCGCTGGGCCCACACGCAGGGTTCTGTCCCCTGCCCCTACGCGGGGACTCACTCTGCCCACGTTCTCCGTTCTCAGCTCAAATTCCTGAACATCTGCATGTCCCTGTCACAAGAGCCAAGGGGAAGCCATGGACTGAGCGTGCCCGGGGCGCCGGTGACGGGACCCCTGCCGCTCTCTGTGGGAAAGGCAGGGGAGGGCGGCGGCGGCTGCTCGCCGGGGGCGTGTTGGGGACCCTGGCGCTCGGGATGTGCACAGCGTGGCCTGAGGCCCCCGTCCCGTGGAGCGCCCTAGCTGGGGACTTTGGAATCAGGGTGTGTGTGTGCCTCCCGGGGGAGGTTGGGGAGCTCACCCATGGGGTGGGGACGGCCAGCTCTGCAGGGTACGCCCTGACCTGCACCCCCCGTGTGCTCAGCCTTAGATTTGCTCCCCCACAGGAGCCTTGGCTTTAGCCTCATGCCACGGAGCTGCAGCACGGTTAAAAGCACGTGTTCACGCAGACACGGGTGTGGTCGAAGGGTGCGAAGCGTCTCCCGGCGGCGGAGCAGCGTGGCGCCCAGGCCCTGAGGTCGGGTAGGCGGCTCCAGGCCTTGGTTCCCTGGACTCCTGCCCTCGTCTTCCTGGACTTCTCTCCAAAACGCACGGCGCGTCTCTCCCCTGCTGCTCTTGCCTGGGCCGGCGGCCCACCTGCCCCTTCGGGGGCTCAGGACCCCTCACGGCCAGCACTGCGCTTAGCGATGCCCGTGACCTCTCCTGGTCACGCCTCAGGGTCACGTTCGGGCCTACATTCTGCTATTTCTCATTCCATGTTCATAAATATTCAGTAAAACTTAAAAGCACCTCAGCAGATGAACAGCCTGCAGGTAAGGCGCTGAGGCGGCCTGGACCCGCGGGACCCGCTCCGAGTGATGGCCTCGCCCCAGGCAGCCGGCGCCAGGACACACGGGACTCGGCCAGCCGTCTGGCGAGCGAACCTGAGAATCTGAAGAGAGAGGGGGCCTCGGAAGTACGGACAGAAGCGGGGCGCACAGAGTTGGCGTCCCTGGCTCTCCCGCGGCCCGCCGGGTCATGGCGCCCCTTGTGCGGCCGCCAGGGCTTGGGCCCGTTGGGGGCTGGAGCTGGGGCGAGCCAGCCTGGGGTCCTGCTGAAAGCTTCTCAGATGAACTGCTAGCAAGGATGGGCTAACGTGTCCTTTCAAACTTACCGAAACAGTTTTTTTTTAAATAACTAAAAATGTGTTTTGGGGGAAGAAATTTGGTTGAGTGTGGCTGGATAACATTTGGAAATAATCATAAGAAAGAGACTTCTGGCCGAGAGCCCGGGTGCCTGTCCCTACAGGGGACATCAGGGCCATCATGGGACATCAGAAAGTGGCTCAGCCGGTCGGGCAGGAGCGCACCCCTCCCCAGAGGGGCGCCCAGACTCAGCAGCTGGCTCTCTTCCTCCTCCTCTGCTCAGGTCTGAGGGGAAATGTTTCTTATTTCTAAACAGCCAAGTCCCCTAACTCTCCACCCAGCTGCTGAAACCCGGCCCCCGCAAATGTGTCCGCCTCAGGATGGGGCTGGCTCAGCTGGGCTCGGGTTGTCACCCCTGCAGGAGCTCGAGGCTAAGGGCCCCTACCCTGGGAAGAGCTCAGCCCCGGCCAGGGGAACTCTCCAGGAGACCCCTGAGGCTTGCCCGCAGACATCTTGTTGGCAGTTCCCTCCAACGCCCCGTACAGAATGTGGGGCGGTTTTCTGGCTTCAGCCCTGTTAATTGAGAAGAATGATGTTCATGGAGTGATGTGCACAGACACGCGGACAAGGAAGAGACATGTGTATCCGTTACTCCAGGGCGCGTGACCAAGCTCCCCTCCGCGCCGCGCCCAGGAGAGCTACTTCGGTCCAGCACCCAGCATCCGCTGTTTACACAGGTGCGCGATTAAAGGGCACAGTTCCCTCAGTGGCCGTCCTGCCGCGTATCAGGGTCGGGGTGGCCCCTTCACCGGAGCCGCCAGGCCCTCCCCACCGCTGTGGCCCCCTCCCACATCTTCCCTGCTGGGGACGGCCTGCTTGACCTCAGGACTCATTTGCATTTCCAGATGTTGGTCATGCATTTCCTATTTACTGGTGGATTTCCAAATGAGATTGGAAAAGAGAGGAGCCCTGTTCATGTTGTCTACGAAACAAGGAAGGAAATAGGTGAGAAGTTATTGCATGCAATAACCTTTGTTGTGTCATTGACAAGGAAATTGGCTATTTCCTTTTTACAAGTTCCTTACTATTTCCTACCTTATTGTTTTCTTCTTCAAATAAAAATCTTTGCAGGAAATAAATCTCTTTTGCTTTTTGTCCAACTTCCTGTAAAGATCTATGCACCATGAGCTTTCCTGTATGAAGGGATGTTAGCAATGTAATATATATATATATTTATGTATTATGCATATTTATAAGTATTAAGGTTCTAAATTAACCTGCAAAAATGATAATAGTTCTTATTAGTAGAAGCCATTCTTGGTTATTTTGGAGTATCCATTTTTAGGATTTATGGGATGATATGTCACACTTAACACATTTTAAACTTAATTCAGTCCACAACCCTTGTGCACCTGTTGTGTGCCAGGTGTGTGGCTAGGCTGGGGGAGGGGCCCACCTGTGAGGAAGTCTCCTCCACTCACACCTGTGTGCACCCAGGGGCGCACATCCTGCTGTGGGAGTAGAGATTGCAGCCGAGCGAGGGGCTGGGTGGGAAGGGCATGTGACTGGTCTGGAGGAGTGGGGTGGGTGGCTTGGGTGGGCTTGGCAGTGGGGGGAGGGGCTGGGGCTAGGAGAGGCTGTTTTCCTGGAGGAGAGGATGATAAAGTGTGCGGAGGCACAGGAAATATTCCGGAGCCGGGCATCCCGGATGTAGGGGTAGATTTCATCTCTTGGAGTCGGGGGTCCTGTGATGTGCGGGCTCATGGGGTCATGCCGAGGGAGCTACCGCATCCGTCTGGAGAGTGACAGGGACAGGCCCAGACGCGACGGGGAACCCGCCCAGGACCACCGCGCCCAGGTGCCGAGCCCTAGTCAATGATGTGCTGATTCACAAGATTCCACCTTCCGTAACAACTGATTTCAACAAGGAAGAGAGCAGGCACCTTCCTGGGGGGGGGGGGGGGCTGATGATTCGAAGAAGTAATGGCTGCAATTTGGGGACCGTTCCAAGAGCTCAAAATCCACACCACAGGGCAGATGGAGCAGGCGGGACGGTGTGCCGGGGTCCCTGCAGGCGCCCAATGCAGGTGATGTGCGGGCTCACAGCCCCGCCCTCCCCGCCTGCTCCATCAGCCAGAAGACTGGGAGCCTCTGCAGGTGACTCCGGGACCAAGGTCATGGCGCACCCACCCCCCGCAAAGACAGGCGAGAGAGGAGGATGGGAGGACGCGGTGTGTGCCCCGGTGAGGCCGCTTGGCTCTGGACAAGCTTGGAAAGAGGCGGGGTCTAGGGGAGGGGGCCTGAGCCCCCAGGGAAGGGAAGGAGGGTGAGGGGCCTGGAGAAGGCCGACAGCCGCCACGTGGGGGAGAAGCCTCCCCGGAGGGTGCAGCTGGAAGGGGGCCAGAGGCTGGAGCGACGGGAGACGGGTAGTCGCCGGCGTTTCCACTCCCCGTGCAGCCCGGCCATGGGACTCCGGCATCCGTCGCGCTCTGACCGCCCAAGCCCAGGCGAGGACGAGGCTGTTGGTGAGGGGCGGGGCTGGAGAGACAGGTGTATCCCTGGCAAAGGACGAGCGTGCATTGCCCCGGGACTGAGGTCCCCCAGCCAGCGCCCTCCCGAAGGGACCAAAGGGCCAACAGGGCTCAGAGGGGCTGGAGTCCCCACCTCATTGCTGTTTTCTCCAAGAATTAGAAGCTGGGGGAGTTCTGAGATTCTGGGTAGTGGGGCAGGGCTCAGAGGCTAGAACAATGGAGGAGACTTGGGGCTGAGGACCAGCTGCTTGGAAAGTATCCGTTCTCCACAGAGGTGGTCAGCTGGTCACCGGGCTGTCTGCAGCCGACCGACGGCGCAGCCCGGGGCATGGGGACAGGGCCAGCCTGCTGCAGGGCTGGGAGCCCCATTCAGAGCCACTGAGGCTCCTGTCCCTCCTCCCCCCGCTGGCAGCCATTGGTGGGCACCCCAGGCCCCCTCATCGTTGTGCTAAGCCCTTCCTGCCCCCACAGCCTCCCTCGCAGCCAGGCCCGTGGGGTCGCTGCTGGTCTGGCCCTGGCCCTCCGTCAGTCCTCCGTGTGTGCCGCGAGGCCACCCAGCACGCTTGGCCTGCTGCCCCGGGTCTGCGGAGCCCCGGTTGAAAGCCAGCAGGGGTCAGGGACTGCCGGCACCTTCACCAGGCCCCCTCCCAAACCTGGGCCTGGGGAGGTCGTGGGATCACACGCCCGCCCCTCCAGGCCCTGTGGCCTCCTGAGGAGCGGGTCAAGCCGGCCTCAGGTCCCCGCCCCGAAGTCAGACGTGCTGTCACTCTTAGCTTGGCCGTCACTCAGCACCGACAGGAGCGTCTGTTGGGTGACGCGAGACGAACCGCTCTGTGTTCTTGCTTCATGCATGACTGGGCCCTAGGATGCCGGCCTCGATTGGCCTCAGGGGCCAGGAGCCGCGTCCCAGCCGTCCTCCTTGTGTCCCGGCCCCAGGGGGCCACGGAGCGCTCGGGTGTGTTGGTCGCGGAGCCGGCGGCTTGGCGGTGGGGTCTGACGGACTCTGCCACCAGCGGTCCCTGCCCCGGAGCGCAGGGCAGACTGCGCGATGCCCGCACACTCCCGCGGCGGCTGAGCTGGGGCTTCGGGTGGCCTGACGGGGCTTACACAGCGGGTGCTGCTGGAGGAAGAGGCCGCTAAAACCCTGATCCTCTGTGTGTGTGCATGTGTGCGTCCCTGTGTGTGTGCCTCCTTCCCTCCTTTCCTCAGACCCTCAGTCCTGTCTGCAGGTCGGGGGCCGCCGCGCGGGTCCTCTCCAAGCCCGGCACGGGAGCTGACTATTCGTAGCCACCACTCTCCTCTGAGAAAACCTTCAACAGGAGGCGCTCACTGAGTTCCTTGCGGCTTCTGGGCCTGTGGGGCCTTGGAGCCCGGGCCCAGCCCCTCTCTGTTGCACCATCCTGGGAGGCCCAGGGCCGGACACGCAGCCAGGCTGGGTGGAAATCACGTCCTCTGGGTGGTTCTCACGCCTCCCTTGTCCCCTCGCGGTACCGACTGCTGGCCGACCCAGAAACAGTCGTGCGATGGGAACGTTCTCCTAAACGTGACTTGTTTTATTGTTTTGTTTTGTTTTTAATTTATTTGACAGAGAGAGAGATCACAAGCAGGCAGAGAGAGCAGAGGAAGCAGGCTCCCCGCGGAGCAGAGAGCCCGACGCGGGCCTTGATCCCAGGACCCTGAGATCATGACCTGAGCCGAAGGCAGAGGAGGCTTAAACCTCTGAGCCACCCAGGAGCCTGTGACTTGTTTCCTGAAACTTGTCAGCCTGCGTTTTCAGTGGGTCCCCGTCTTGCTGCCCCGACGGCACCAGCCTTGCGAGAACTTCGGCACCGACACCCAGCACGCAGACTTGCCTGGCGCCTGCCTGCACGGTTCGACTTCCAAAGGTTTTCCTGCAGAGACAGCGCGTGTTGCCATGCAGAGTTTCAGCTCAATGGCTCGTTGTGCCCGGAAGACCCAGAGGGCTCTCGGTTACTGGGGGCTGGGACAGGGAGGTTGCAAGGTGCCAATGTCAATAACCATAAGTTTGCAGGGCACAAGGAATCAAAGCTCGCCTGTTAACTTCCTTAGCAGTCACCCCAAATAAAAGCCAGAACCAGAGCCAAGAGACCGACAATGCCACAATGCAAGTTTTTCATTTTAAAGAAAGTACGAGACTTTCAGTTGTGTTATAATACAAAGAACAATAGGCCCCAGTCTTTGTTCCTGGAGAGCGTCCCCGCTGGAGTCGAAAGCTGTCTGCTTCCTCAGAGTAGTTCCACGGCCCCGTGACTGGGCAGGGGTACCCACCCCTGGCCGCTGACGCTGAGCCTCCCTCCCCACGGCCTGGCCTGGCTGACAACCAGACGCTTAGGAACTGGGCATTACTAAAATTCAAATCCTGGAAATGAACAGGCTTTTAAAGAGTCAGGCCTAGAACCACCCTGGGGACTCAGCCTGGGGCCAATCCTGGGCTTCTCCCGTGACATTCAGTGCTGCTGGGGACCAGGTGACGCGTGCTGGGGAAGGCTCGCTGCAGAAAGAGGAAGCGTAAGGGGACAGAGGCCGGGAGCCAGGGCCGAGGAGGGATGGCGTCCGGTGTCCACACGGCAGGCGGCAGGGCCGGGGGCCCGGGGGCATCAGAGGGCCACAAGATGCGTGTGGGTCTATGGCGGCCCCCTTTCCATCCCGAAGTCCCTCCCCAGGTGCACTGAGGCTGCCGTGGGGTGTGTGGCAGGGAGGACTGGAGAGGTAGGCGAGGCTGAGTGTTTACCTGAGGGCCCTATCGCCCACACAGGTTTAGCAGATTCTACTGGCCTGCGTGGAGGGACCGTCCCGGGGTGGGGGCGTGGAAGAAAGACACCGTCAGTCACAGGACACAGGGTGACGTTTTCTCTGCCCTGCCCATGGTCCGAGCGCCTGATCGGTGCGACTCCCCGACCCCCCGCCCTCCCCCTGGGGAGGTTTTGCTGTCTGTTTCCAGGATTCACTCACACAGCTGGTTGGGACACGGAGATGTCACTCCTTCCCCTGCGGCGTGCTCATGCTCTGCCAGCCCCCGCCACGTGCGGCCTTCCACGCAGCTCGGGTCCGCACGGCCGTGAAAACTGTCAAGTCCGTGTAGTGTGAATGAACCATCAACCGTTTTAGAGTGAAAGCTTCGGTGGCCTTCAGTCCCCTCGACTGCTGTGTGACCGTCACCTCCATCTTATTCCCAGACACGTCCATGTCCCACCCATCCAGCAGCCCCTCTCCATCCCCCCCTGCCCAGCCCCCAGCAGCCTCTGCTCTGCCTTCTGACCCATGGATTACCCATGCCACTGGCTCCACACGGAAGGAATCCTACATATATGAACTTGAGGTCTGGTTTTCTCTCCAGGCACCATGTTTTCAAGGTTCACCCATGCAGCACGTGCCAGATCTCTCCTCTTTTTATGGCTGAGTGTTATTCTGTTGTACGATGGAGCACATGTGTCCATTTATTGCTGGAAGGACACCTGGGATGTCCACTGCCTTCCCTGTCGTGCTCTGGGCTGCTGGTGGTGCTCATGCACAAGCAACTCTTCTGGGACCTGTCCCCCACCGTGTGGGGCATGCACCGGGGAGGGGGCTTCCTGGGGACCTGTCCCCCACCGTGTGGGGCATGCACCGGGGAGGAGATTTGCTGGGGACCTGTCTCCCACCGTGTGGGGCATGCACGGGGCAGGGGGCTTGCTGGGGACCTGTCCCCCACCGTGTGGGGCATGCACCGGGCAGGGGGCTTGCTGGGTCATATTCTAATTCTATCCCTGACTTCCTGAGAGTCCTCAAACTAGTCTTGGAAGTGCTTTTACCGTTTGGTCACTCCACCAGCATGTGCAGGGGGCCCACTTTCCAGCCCCGTGGTGGCCACCTAGAGGGTACAGTGTGGTTGGACAGGTATTTCCCCAAGGGGGAAGGGTGCTGAGCACCTTTCCGTGTGCCTGCTGGCCACCTCTGCATCTTCTTTGGAGAAATGTGTAACTGTCCATTCATGTCCTTTGCGCACTTCAAAATTTTGTCATTTGTTTTAAAGATTTTATTTATTTATTAATTTGAGAGCGAGAGAGAACAAGCAGGGGAGGTGGTGGGGGAGGGAGGAGCAGAGGGAGAGAGAAGCCTCAGGCCCCCACTGAGCTTGAGCCTGATGCAGGGCTTGATCCTAGGACTGAGATCATGACCTGAGCAAGACCAAGAGTCAGACGCTCAACGACTGTCCCCCCACCCCAGGGGCCCCACGTAGGACCTGTCTCGAGTGACGTCTGTATGCAGTGGGCTTCGGGACACAACGGCACTCTTGACTGTGTGTCCTCTGGGCCCTTGGTTTCCACGGAATGGTTGTAGCACCTTGTTGAGAATGAGTTGGCTACAGAGGCACAGGTTTATTTCCAGACTCTTCTATTCCATTCATTTATATGCCATTGTTTTTAGTGCTTATGCTTATACTGCTTTTAATGTCTTTCTCCGATACCACACTATTTTCATTACCATAGCATTGTGGTAAGTTTTGAAATTGGGAAATATGAGCCCTCCAAGTTAGTTTTTCTCTTTAAAGACTTTTTTCATTTGGGTGTCCCTTCAAAACCTTTATAAATCTCAGGTCTGGCTCTTCCATTCCTGCAAATGTGAAATCATTTTGTTGATTATAGTTCATTTTGGACAATATTATCCTTTTTTTAATAACAAGTATCCAGCCTCCTTCCATTTCCCGTGCCCCTAGGCCGCTGCGCAGCCCTGGCAATGCTGGTCTTTCTTCGTCGCAGCAGGTGTGCACGCATGCAGATACACACCTGTGTGTGTGCGCGTGTGTTCTCTCTCCCGGCTCGGAGGGACACAGCTCTTCCGTGCCCTTGCCACATCGGCAGTGACAGCACGTGTGTGAATCACACATTTGTCAGTTTCTGTCATAGACGCGGGGGGAGCAGAGCAAAGGGTGCCTGCGATTCCCGCCTCGTGTCACGGCCCCCGGGGGACCCTCGAGCAACGTGAGCTTGAAGTGCGTCGGGCCACGTGTAGGTGCAGGACAGCATGTAAATTACCTTCTCTTCTCGTTGATTCCTTAGTAACATATTCTTTTCTCTTGCTTGCTGTGTGGCAAGAATGCAGAGTATAATATGTATGTCCTAGAAAATACCTGTTAATCTACTGTTTATGTTACTGGTGAGTCTTGTGGTCAACACTAGGCTGTTAGGAGTTAAGTTTTGGGGGAGTTAAAAGGAATATGTGGATTTTTTATTGTAATTCTTTATTCTGTCTTGTAAGTCCCCGTACGTACATCGTTAGTTTTTGATGTAGGGTTCCACGACCCATCGTCTGTGGGACGTGTGGATTCCCGTGCCGCTGGAGGGCCGGCTGGGGCGGGAAAGGGAGCAGAGAGCGTCAGTGCACGGAGCCCCGCGCTGGGAGGTTCACGCAGAGATGGCCCCTGGGAACCTCAGGCTGGGCCAGGCACAGTCTTCAGGCGACTTTTGCCGGCAGCAGATTTCCTGAATGCAGGAAATTAAATAATATGAGGTCTACAATAGTGACTCTTGTAAGGGCATCCTACGCCACGGCCAGCTCCCGTCCTGGAACAGCCGCGGTCCAGCGAGAGCAGGGTGCCGGTCCGGCGCGGTGCGCGTGACGGAGCACTGAGGGCGTTCTCCAGGCTGCACACCGACTCTGGGGACCGTGTGCACACGTGCCCGCCGCCACGTCCGTGTGCCCACGAAGCCTGCGCGGGCTCACCACACGCACACATGCCTGCACACTCTCTACTCATGCCACAGTGTCCTCGTTTTGTAAATGTATCCCAGTGATGGGAGCAGAGGTTTTTAGTTTCCTCGTCGTTTTCCACATCTTACAACTTTTTTGGGGAGTATTCACTGACTTTGTCACGAGATAAAATGAACAAAGTCTTTCTAGAAACAAACGTCCACACAGGACTGTACTGTGTGCCGTTGTCCCACACCTGCAGGACGGATGCGAGGTTTCGGGAGGTGAAACTCCTCCCGGCCCAGGGCCTGGCCTCCCGACCCGGAGTGTTGTAATGGTCTCCCCTGCTCCTTGGGTCTCCCTCTCTTCAGAATGCTAACAGCTGGGGCTCTGCCAGGCGCTAGAGAACGTCCAGCTCGTTCCCTCTCAAGGCCAACTTTCTTCTGCTCCTGGGAACTGCAGCTGAGCTCACACACGGCCAGCTGCCCTTCGGTGGACTCCGTGATGGAGGGGCTGCCCGTCGCCCCCGCGGCACTGAGGACAGCCCTGGCAGGCAGGACGGCCAGCAGGAAGTTCCTCCTCCTGGCCGGGGTCATCCTTGAGCAGAATGTCAGCATCCCATCGGAAGCAGTCTCGTGGACGATAGACGCGCGTTCTCCAGGGACCGACGGATCATTCCCCCCTCCTCTCTGTGGACGGATGAAAGAGCCGCTGGCCACCAATGTTTTCACGCACACACACCACACATACACGTGAGCACACACACACTGATGTGCCACAACCTCACCGTGTTTCAGAAAACACCACTTTGTTCGCAGCACGGGTAGAAGGACCGAGGACCCATGTCCCCTCCCCGGGAGCCACTGGCCCTACTCCCTGAGCCCCTGTCCCGCCTGAGGACCCGTGTCCCCTCCCCAGGAGCCGCTGGCCCCACTCCCTGAGCCCCTGTCCCGCCTGAGGACCCAACACACCGGCTTCCATGGAAAGCCCCTCCGTGACATAGTTAAGCCTCCAGAATTGTGCAGACTCCAAGGCGGGACATTTTGATGCGAAGATATTTAAAACAAAGAGCCAGAGTGTGATGTGACTTACAACAAGTTATCTATGCATCACCTTTCTGGATCACAGGGCGACAAACTATTGAATTCTGAACGACCCTAAGGGATTTCTAGCTCTGTTTTCCCTTATTTTTGTGAATGAAGACCCTTAAGGTAAAATACATTTATTGTTTACAAACATGGTTTATCAGTGATTCAAATATACCTTAAAGGTGTCAAGCCAGGATCCTGAATTTCCTTCATCCTGGCATATAATTCTGACCACGCACACGCACACGTGTCAGCACAGGCACACGGATGCATGCACACGCCTCATGCACCAGCACGCACGCGCACACTCATGCACACGCCACATGCACAGCGGGTGGGCTCCAGAGCAGGGGTCTGAGCTCAGGTGGGCCTGGTGGACGCTCAGCTCCGCCCCTCCCCTGCTGTGTGGCCTCGGGTGCTCACACAACCTTTCTGAGCCTGGCTCCTCTGGGTCACACGTGGTAAAAGGGATGGTTGCTGGCGTAGTTCCGTGAACGTCTGTGCACCCTCACGCCTGCCCGGGGGCGAGCGCTCCCCACAGCCCGCAGGCCTGCGCTGGCCGTGTGCGGCCGTGTGAGGGATGAATCTGGCAGGAATTTATCCGTGTTTCATGGTCCAGACGCTTGTCCAGCGCCGTCCCAGCATCCGGAGCCCTTCCGCGGACACTGGCGGCGCAGCCCCTGGGGGTGGGAGAGAACGTGCCCCGGGAGGTGGGGGAAGGCCGTCCCCCAGTTCTCCAGCCGAATGACAGGGAAGGAAGACAGACCTACGCGCATTCACGTCGGGTGCCTCATCGATGCCCCGCGAGCCACGGCCATGTGTCCGTCTGAGCCTGAGACCCCGGTCCCGCGTGAGTGATGGGGAGACCGTGGCCAGGAGGACGGGGTGATCCCCGCGTGGCGTATGGGCAGCCCCAGGCCTTGCTCAGCTTCTCATGAGAATCGAGGCCTCGGGTGGGCTCCCGGCCACCACGTGGCTCCCAAAGCAGGTCTCGGGACACCAAGAAGGGGGCCATCCAGCTTCAGGCCCGTCAGGCCCACAGTCGAGCCTCCCTGATGTCTTGGCGGGGGTCCAGGCCTGAGGGTGACTCATGTTCCCTGCTGCCTGGGGGCCGGAGGGGAAATTACCCGGAGCCAGGGAACCTGCCTTCTTTGGGGGGCGGGGAAGCAAAAAAGGAATTTAATTTCCAGGGTAATTAATCAAGCACCTTTGGGGGGTTTTAGCAATAACTCAGGAGCTGCTTCCTGTGACCGGATCAAGGCACTGGAGCAGGGTCGCCGTGCCCACTGCTGCCTGCCTGGGACGAGGTCCTCCGGACGGCACCTAATAAGTTACTCGTTAAACCCGCACAGGCCCTGCTGAGCCTCGCGGAAGGCGCGGGACAGACCCGGCAGGAAGCAAGCGCTCGCACAACTGCTGGGTGTGATGGGCGGTGGCTCTTCCCGATTCCCGGGGTGAGAACATGAAAGGCAAGCATCCAGGGAGGTGCCCCTGTCAGCTCGAGGCGCCCGTCCGGGTGGCTGGGTGAGGCTTTGGGGAGGGGCAATGCGTCGTAGCCTTAGCAGCCCTCACTCTTTTCCATGAGGCACATCAAGGATTTTGTCCTGATAGATTTGATCAGAAATGTGCAGTTTTGTTCCCATAGGTATGTGCTTCTGGAGGGCACGCTGGACGGCAGCCCGCGTCCCACAAAGGGACATGGAGGACGTTGCAACTCACAGGAAGCATGCACCTGTGCAGCCGGAGGCTGGAGTCTGCTCCTCAGACCTGTGTGGTCTGCGTCCGCCTGGTGCAGCCGCAGCTCCCGACTCAGCCCCCGAGCCCCAGGCTTGTCTGGGCCATAGGACAGGGACCATCTTCTGTCCTGCCACTCGGTCGCCTGTCCTCAGCTCTTGAAGTGGCCACAGAGGCATGAAGACGGGGTACATACGTGCCTTGTTCTTTGAAGCCAACCCTTTCCTCCAGCACAGGGTTTGTGTTGACGGGGAGGGGCTGGTTGCCAGGGGGACAGAGGTGACCCTGACCTGGGGGAGGGGAGGGGTCAGGGGCTGGAGGCCGAATCAGCCCTGGTGAATGATTTAGCCAACTCTTGGAGTGTGGTGAAGCCTCCCGGGGACCCAGAGAGCCTCAGGGGGAGGAAGCAGGGAGTGTTCCCGGCTCCCGGTGGCCCCCAAACACCACGGGGACAGAAGCTCTTTTGTTCAGGACCTCACCCCATGTATCTCTTCATCTGGTTGTTGATTCCGATCCTTTAATATTCTTTGTAATAAACCGGCAATTTAGCGACTGAACTGGCTTCCTGAGATCTGCGAGCCACTCTTGTAAAGTAATCGAGTTCCAGCCCAAGGAGGGGCTGTGGGAACCTCTGATTTGCAGCCAGCTGGTCCGGCCCGAGGACAGCAGGAGCTGGCTTCGCATCTGGAGTGAGGGCTGTCTGTGGGGCTGTGCGGGCAGACGGGGTCAGAACTCAGTTGTGCGACCCCCCACCCCTTGTGATGCAGAATTGCTTGCTGTGTGGGGGACACCCACCCCCGTGTTGGACTTTGGTCCAGAATCCATTGAACAGGATTCAACAAAAATCCCAGGTATCAGATTTCAGGCCAAATGTGGCCCTAATCATTTCTTCATCTGGCAGACATTTTTTCCCCTTAGTTTAGAATATATACCTTTCCCAAGGATGAGATATGTCTATAAAAAATAATAAAACTACATCTCCCTTCCTTCCTCCCTTTTCTCCCTTCCTTCTCTTTCTTTTTTCTTTCCTCCCTTCCTGTTCTTTCTCTTGTCCTTTATTTATACACAGTACAACTGCCCCCGCCCAGGAGACACCTGGAGCGGATGGACGGCACACCTGGCCTGGGGCGCGTTGTAGGCCGGCGTTCCTGCAGCCGCAGATGTGGTGGCCTGAAGACCTCCAGCACAGGGAGCCAGGGCGCATTCCTGGGTGGGGGCCGTGCCCGAGGGGTCACAGGGACAGGGCTGCCCTCAGCAGGGGGCGTGTGCTCTGGTGCACCTGCTTGTAGACACACGGTCATTTTTCTGTCGGCAGTGGGGGCTTTGGTCAACATCCCACATAAGTATAAAATGTCTGCTTTCTCAGTCGTGTTGGTCTGCATGAGATGTTGTCCCAAATGCAGACTCAAAAGTCTCTTCCTCAACAAAGAAAGAATCAAAATGTAGCTGCAACAACATTCCTCTAACAGGGTCAGACATAAGACATATGGACACCTGGCCCAGGGTAGCATCTCAAAATGACAGGTAAAAGAAGATATCCAAAAGGGTTATAAAAGCGTATATGCCCTGGGCTGCCTTTTCAGCGAAGCCTCTGCCTTCGGCTCAGGTCATGATCCCGGGGTCCTGGGGTCGAGCCCCGTGTCGGGCTCCCTGCTCAGCAGGGATCCTGCTTCTCCCTCCGCCCGCTGCTTCCACCTGCTTTGCTCTCTATTTGTCAAATAAATAAATAAAATCTAAATATGTATATATCTCCTGATCAACACACGCCACGTGCCTGGCCAGTATGCTGGAGCGTAGAGACCTTAACCTAGTAGCTTAAACCATGAGCCATGTCCGTCAGTGGTCAGGAAGTAAGAGATGGCCTTGGGTCGTACGTGAGACCTTCTACACTCAAACTGGTGGTGCTTAAGTGACAATTTCTGAACCCATCCCCGAAACACCATCTGCCAGCACTTAGCATTGGGAAGACATTCCCGATGACCCGGCCAAGCTGCTCTGGGGCCAAAGCGGCTTCCCAGGATGCATTACTGAAGGGGGTCAGCCATTGCCATGTCTTCATGGGTACACGTCGCCCTCGAGGCCGGGTGTGGACAGGCCCTGGCTTCCCTCTCTCTGCTCCCATAGCTGGCCAGCAGCACAGCGCTGGGCTTCCTGGGAGACTGCACAAAACACACGTTCATGCTTCTCCTCCTTTCAAATGGATCTCTATGACCACCATTCATGGAACTCTCTGACTCCTGGCAGAGGCAACCATTATGCTCTCGGTTCTGGGCTCCCACACCCCACACCCCAAACAGACAATGAAAGGAAGAACGGGGTCGTCATAGGCAAGGGAATCAGGCAAGGAAAGGTGCCTGGCAGGAAAGCGTCCCTGTGGTCCCAGATGGAGATGCCATGCTGGGGGAGACTCTGCTGGCTTCCATCAGGAGAGGAGGCGTGCCCGCAGTCCTGGCCCCCAGGGACTCCAGCGTGGATATCCGGTGCGGCCGGGTGCCCTCTGTCCCCTCGCGGCGGCAGCGTGGCGGGCACGGCTCTCTATCTGCTCCCGTGGCACGGGTCCAACAGCAGCTCTTTGATGGCAGCCGGTTTCCAGGGCTCAGCTCCCATATGGCGATCACATCCCATTAAGATCCTTGCAGAACAAAGTGTGGCAGGATGTGTCGTTTTCTCTGCAGACGGGGAAAAGTGAGTTAGAGATGCTCAGGCCGCTTCAAGGTCCCTGTCATGTGGGCCGTGACATAGAGCCCCCAGCACCCTGCTGTTCTCAGCCCTGGGCGTGCCCACACCTGTGCCTCACCCTGACCTGCCTGTGTGAAGACCAAGCACTCCCTGGGAGAGCCATTGTTCGGGAGCCTCCAACGCACCCCTATTTCACAAGGACCTTTTGTGGCAGGAACAGAGACCCCCCTAGGAGCCCCGTAGGTGAGAGGGTCTCACAACCACCTGCCCCCCCCGTGTTGTCCGAGCACAAGAGCAAAGCCGTTTGCATGGAGCAGTACAACTAGGGATGAATTCTGGGGCGAGGGTCTGTCCCCCGTCTTCACAGAGGCTCGCTGCTCCCTCCCAGGCTGCATGGCCCTGGGGCTCCAGCTTCCTGTGGCTCGGAATCATCACCCAGCTGGCGTGACACCCGATCAGCCCCTCATCGCTGCAGGAACGTGGCCACTGCCCACCCCTTCCGGGGAGCCCCCCGGGGCAGAAGCTGGTCTGCTGTCCCGGCTCGCGGTAGCCTGAGCTATCGGAGGACTGACTGAAATAGGGGCCCAACCAGGTCAACGGGACCATGACTCCTCTCCCTCTTGCCCCTAACTCACGGACAGGTGTCTTCTACTCCCCCAGACAGACACATTCCAGAGATAAAACTGTGGAAATCCTATCTGTACCCTTTAAGTCCTGTTCTAAATCTTCTGGAAGTTCAGTGATAAAATAACCGAAATTCCTGGCCGATTGTTCAATCCCTCTGCTTGAAATGAAGATCAATCGATACTCTTTGAAACACAGGGAGTGCGAGATCTGTGCTTTGAATTGGCAAGCAAGATTTTCTGGGGCCAGTTGGGCATTTCTGAAGGTGACATTTGGTTTCTAACCCAGAGGGTGCGGCCGGTGGGTGCTCCCCGCCCACCCAGAGCCGGGCGCTGTGAGGTGATGGACAGGTGTGGAAGGGGCTCTCCCGGCTCTTGGGGACTCACGAGGAAGCACCTGTCCTTTCAGGTGCCCAGCCCCCATCAGCGCAGATCAGAGCAGCCCGGCCACCGGGAGCCGCTGCGATGCGGTGACTTACCGCCTTGTGACCGACGTGCTTTGGTGACGCCCGCGGGCCGCCCGGGAGCTGTGTGTCGGTAAAGCCCCTGGCCCGGAGGGCTCCCGCCCCCGTCTGTGCTGCAAATCTGCCAACAAGCCTGACCTTGCAATTCCTGGAAACGCGTCCTCTTGTCTCCCATACACTGACTCCGACTCACTTGTCACCACCAACAGCGAGGGAGTCCGTTTTCTCATTGGTTAAAAGGAGACAGTACAAGTAGTTCTGGCTTCACAGACTTATTGTGGGGAGTGAGTGGCGCCCCTTCACAGGCTAGCGATGTCTCTACGGTGCATGATGCCCGGGGCCCACCGCACAGAAGCCTCTCATTCTTGTGTTGTGTTCTGATTCCCTCAGTGGTGAATAAGGAAACGACCCCCAGTGTTGACCTCAAAGGTGAGTCTCGCTGTCCTCGGCCAGGTGCTGCAGGGGACACGAGTGGGGTCCTTCCGAGTCCACCCCCTTCCTTAGTGACCGCTTGGTCTCCACGGCCAGAGAAGGGGCCCAGAGACCACCTGCCATCACCCGCGTCATCTCTTAGTAAACACCGTCCTAGGATTCCCAACAAATCTTTTAAACAAGAAAAAATATGATTTTTGTTCATTTTCATGAATGAAATGCCGTCATGCTGGAATAGCAGGGTTTGGGCTTGGAGAGTGAGAGAGCGTGTCAGGTGCACACAGGTGAGCATCGGGGCTGCTGGGGTTCAAACCCCCTCAAAATGCACTTGAGAGCTGAGCTGAGAGAATTGGCTATGTGGGATGACATCCAAGGCCCCCAGATGCTCCCCTCGCGAGCGCTAGCCCCCTGCTGGCCTGAGCTCCCTGCTCGTGCAAGCCCAGGAGTGACCCCCACGGGAAGGAGGGGAAAAGACTTCTGAGTGTGCACAACGGCCACTGATGGCTGAAGGACCACCTGCCCGTCGCTGCGAGGGAGGAGGGGAAGTTCACGCACAGGGTGCCCGCCGTTCCCGCCCCGTCCTGCCCCAGCATCTCCCCTGGGATTCCGGTCTGTTCCCCGTTACTGTGTGCCCCAACTCAACAGCCCTGCTCACCTGCTCATCATCTCTGGGTTTCCCTTTGCTCAGGAAAGCAGATACAGCCCAGGGGACAGACAGTGAGCAGGTGGGGGTGTGGAGACCCACGGGGGGTGAGCAGCACCCTCCCAGAGAGCACCCACCTTGAGGCACAGTCCTGACGACACAAGAGGGTCCTGATCTGGGAGTCCCAGTCTCAGCCTGTTGTCATAGAAGAAGCAGTCCTCCTGAGAGGACAGGGCTGGCCCTGCCCAGCAGTGGGGTGTGGAGGTCTAGATGGGTCAGGAGCTCCGTCGCTGACACCTTTGTTTTTGATAAATGGTCATTATTTGAGTGATGCTTTTGTTGTTTTCTGATGAAAGTAATAATGCAGCCTGCATAGTGCTGGAATGATTATTAAACAGCCCCGGTTACTTAGCTGGCTATGTGGCAATGGGTCGTAAAGCATGGTCGTCCGCTAGGTTCTGCCGTATCAGGAGGGGCGGGTACGTGCGTGACCCGTGGGCAGACACGGGCAGGGCCCAAGGCACAGAAAGAGAAACCAAGTATAAAGGAAGAGTTTGAGTGTGGGGCCCACAAGAGGTGTGAACTACACACACACACACACACATGTCTAGGCACACACGCTTGCTAAATAGGTCGGGCTTATTGATGCTGTTTATGGCCCACATCTTCTCAGAGGTGGTGACACAGGGCGAGGAGAAACTGGGGAAGAGATGACTGTTTATGGATTTGATGGGGATTTTGGGGGTGGTGCACTCAGCCCACTTGTGTGCATTGCCCAGGGGGAGCCCCTGGGCCAGGAGGTGACAGAGGGCAGGGCAGTGGACCGGGCTGGTTCACGGGTGCAGAGGCCCCCTGTGCTGTGGGACTGGAGCCAGGATGCGAAGGGAAGGGTGGGAGCCTGGGAGCTGGGAGCTGGGTCCTCAGGCGGGCGCTCTGCTT
>PITA01009712.1:0-47215 GCA_004023965.1 Spilogale gracilis
TATATGGTAAATCAAGAAAAGCCAATACACACACACAGAGGCACACATGTTCCTGTCAATGTACCCAGCTCCTATATGTGAAATAGAAAAAGACATCTGTCTTTAGGCATCACATTAGAGAAATGTGACCCCTGGGGCGCCTGGGTGGCTTAGTCATTAAGCATCTGCCTTCAGCTCAGGTCATGATCCTGGAGTCCGGGGATCAAGCCCTGCATCGGGCTCCATGCTCGGCGGGAGGCCTGCTTCTCCCTCTCTCACTCCTCCTGCTCGTTGTGTTCCCTCTCTGGCTGCATTTCTCTCTGTTAAATAAATAAACAAAATCTTAAGAAAGAAAGAAAGAAAGAAAGAAAGAAAGAAAGAAAGAAAGAAAGAAAGAAAGAAAGAAAGAAAGAAAGAAAGAAAAAGAAAAAAATGACCCCGCTGGGCAGATGCAGCCCTGGAAGCTGCATGTTTTGGCAAGTGGAGGGAACCTTCTGCAAATTAGGAAAAGGGCACCTTTCCCTCTGACCTGAAACACTCTCAGCAGAGTGTCCTCTGGGTGCTCTTTCCAGTGTGACAACTGTGTGGCTCTGAAAGTAAGGACAATTGTACCTATAGTTTTTAGTGTTGTATCAGGTAATATTTGCTGAGCACAAAACAGTACTTGTAATAAAAATGACTGTCATGGGACAAAAACTTTTAAAAAAGGAGCCTATCAACCAACTTAAGAACAGAATCATTTAAAAAAAAACAAAAAACAAAAAACAACAGAATCATTACCAGTGGCATTGCTTCTATCTCTTTGGTTTTCATGATCCCAATGTTAACCTTTCTCACAGGGGAGGGAATCACCATGTAGTATTTTGTCTTTATTATTGCTTTGACATATTACATATGTCTATCATCTATCTATCTATCTATCTATCTATCTATCTATCTATCATCTATCCATCTATGTAACATCAAGTTGAATGTAACCACTCATCTGTGACTTGCTTTTTTAACTCATACTGTTATGTAGTCTGATTTATCACTTAATTCACAAGCATCTTTTATGCCATAGAATTTTATTCTACAATATTTGTACAAACTACAAAGTATACCACTATAGATTTGGACCATAACTTAACTAATTCTGTTTTTATTTTTATTTTTTAGTTCTGTTCTTATATTAAATTAAATACTAATTATGTTCAGTTAACATAGTTTAACTAATTAAAAGGCAGATTTTTATGTTATTTCCAAGGCTGCTACAAAGCTCTTCATGATGATTTTCAACTTCATCTCTAGGAAATCCTGAATCGAAAGGAAATCTTGGACAATTTCTGTGATTTTTTTTTTTGGAATAATGCCCAGACATGGAATTGGTGTGACCATGGTATGCTGATTAGAAGGCTTTTGATGCGTATGAATACTGGTGATGTTGTAAAGGTGATGAAGAAGCTGCCCAACAATATATGATACGTAAACCAAAAAGTTCAGAGTTAGCAGAAATATGGTGTAAACACTTCTCAGATCTGCTGTCCTCAGAGACCTTCTCTGTGCAGGAAACCCCACAAAGTTGTGCTGTCTTCTCTGATTCTAGGACCTCAGTGTTTACCATAATTACAATAATGGTGTCAGTGTGGGGGTGATCATTTTGGAGGGATTCTCAGGTAAGGATTGGCGAGCCCAAAGAATCACAAAACCAATCCAGGGAAACCACTTTGGATCCAAGGGAACCACAGGAGAGAGCAAAGACACTTATCTCTCTGTGCTATAATCAAAATGAAGGCCAGCTCATGAAGGGGGATTTATTAAGGAGATTAGAATATGCTAAAAGTGGAAAGGAGGGATGTAGACAGCCTACCATCGCAGTGCACATCCATCCCAAAGGGAGACTTCTCCTCAGTGAAGGAAGAGGTAATGACTTTACAAGGGGTAGGACCAACCAACCTTAGCTCTGGCCCTGAAAGGAAGACAAATAAGTCTCTTCTGAGAACAGAAGAACATTACTAGAAAAGCAGGCAAAAGTCCACATGAAGAGACCTTCTTCTACAAAGGAGACTATTAACTCAGTCATTGCCTCATTTAGCCTCGACAGATACCGAACAAACAAATATTGTTTCTATGTTAGTATATTAGTTGCTTTAATAAACAATTTAGAAAAGCTCTTTCTTTTTTCAGGAAGCACTTCTATTTTTCTAACTGATTAAATTAGTTGAATACTATGCTTCAAATCTTTACAATTTAAATGAGCATGGTTTCCTTTCTATCATGTCTGGAGATCAGAAATTAAATTTGTGTGTTAAGTAGATTGTCAATGCATTTCAAAAGGTCATAATGTCTGAACTTAAGCAAAAGTAGGTCTTTGTATAAGGAAATGTGCTCTCTTCTCCAAAGAAAGGTCAATAGTTTCTTTTTGCTTCTGTTTGCAGCATTGGCATGGGTTGCTATGTGATGAAACAGTGTCTGCTTAGAACAATCAAACAATAGTAACAGTTACCAGGGACTGAGCATTTATTATATCTTAGGTACAGGTTAAGTACAAAACTTGAATCTTTCTTAACAACCAATGGAGGAAGCTGTTGATGTTTAACAGGGAAGCAAGCTGAGGCTTAGTGAGGTCACCTAATGGGTGGGGGTTGCTACCAGAGCCCATGACCCAGTGGCACACTAACCACCTTCCATCTATAACCCACACCAACGGGAGGTGGGGGACAGAGTCAGCCAGATCCTCACGGAATGGGGGAAAGAACAAAGTGTTGTGGGGTGAGGCCTGCCCTGTGACTTCGGTGGGGAGGAATCATGGTAAAAATGCTCTATTCTTATGTTCCTTCTCTAGATGTCTTTGGGTTTTGCTTCTTGCTATTTTCCCTAAACCTTTATATTCCCCCTTAATTATATCTTAAAACTGTCATGTCCACATACTAGCTTTTACATCTTTTAAAAAAATAACACCCTTCTTTACTACACATATATAAGAGAAATGACTGCTCACCTCACCACCACTTCAGCATCCAGGGGTAATTATGACCCAGCTTAGAAATAAAATCAAGCACTTCAGTCCTGAGCCCTGGACTGGGATTTTGAAGGATATGTCTATGAAAGTTTGGAGCTATAGGACTCACTATAAACTGAATTTATAAACTTTCTAAGCTCTGTTATAGTAGCTTTGCCATCCTGAGTATTTCATTTTCAATTGACAAAGAATGCTTGAACACCTACTGTATGCCAGGACCTATCCCAGTGTCTGGGAAGACAAAGATGGATAAGGCCTTGTCCTTGCCTGTGAGAAGAGAAGAGAAGACCACAAACAGAAATAAAAAGGATTACAGCAAAGCAGGGGGTCTGGCTGCCCATTAGAATCAGCAGGAGAGCTTTTAAAAAATACCAGGACTAGATTCCATCTTTGGGAGTTTTGATTTAATTGTTCTTGGGTGGGGCCTAGCCATTTTTATAAGCTCTCCAAATGATCCCACACTACAGACAGCATTCACAATCACTGGAATTGAGGCACGCATGAGAATGGCCAGAAGAGACAATCGAGAAGCTTCTGTGGAGGTAATATTTGAGTTAGATTTGGAAAGATTGATGGGAGTATATCAGATATTCCAGGATAGAACCAAGGAAGGGCATTGTAGGAAAATGGAAAACCATGGACCAGACTCCAACACACAACTGGGAAGGAGACCTTCCTGCAGTGACTGGAGCACTGAGTGGGTCCAAACTCAATTGGAGATGAGGCTAGAAGAGTGAAGAGGGCTGATGGGGGAGGGGAGGGCCCAGGGAGAAATCAAGTGAAAAAAGAATGATTGTGAGACTGAGAAGATAAGATTCTATTGTAGAAGTGACAAGGAGCCATCAACAGTCTCACACAGATCCCAGTTCAGTGTTGTGCGGGTGTAGGTATGAGAGAGACAGAGAGAGCGAGCCCAAGAGAGTGAGAGCTTGAGAGTTTGGGGAAGGGAAGAGAAGGTTGGGAAAGAAGGTCCTATGATGAATGAGACTGGCAATATATAGAAAGAAACCATGAGTAGGTTCTTGAAGTACTTCTGGTGAGATCTCATACAAGTGAAAGATAGAAGGAAATAATTCATCCATTTCTTGTTTGTTTGCTTCCTTGGGGTTAGTGGTCAGTAATTACAATCTATTAAAAACAAGTGTTTTGTTCGTTGGGTTTTTGTGTTGTTGTTGTTTTGAAAACCTACAGAATAAGACACAGGGGAAACGAAGGTGGATGGGGATGGAGACTGTGCTGTCCTGTTGCTTCCAGTCCAGGGTTAGGGTTGTAGGTGGTGGATTTTCCAAAGTCAATTTTGAGGGACAACTTCCAGATGTGAAACAGGTTGAAAATCTACACAAATCTGAAAAGACTTGGATAAGTGTAAAGTGGGACTATTTGGTGGTTGTAAAGAGAAGTTAGAGACATTTGCTACACTTAAAAAAACTTTTTATAATTGGTATCAAGGAGGTCAACCATGGTCTCCCAGAAGATGCTGCTTGTTTCCCACATCAAAGACAGGATTCTTGGTGGAAGGGACTATTAGATAGATCCTGGCATGGAATTTCTCATGTTCAAATTATTTTACTTCTTATGTGGCATATACCATAAAAGAAACTTGAGTTAATTGGAATTGTCCCAAAGAATCAGTTATAAAATGTTTGCTATTTTAGCCTAATGACCATTGCAAGGGTCCACTTGAAGGCACTGGATATTATACCAATTCTTTCTAGCATCCTGTGGCCTAGTAGAAATATTATTCTCCAAGTGAACTAAAATATTCATGAGACCCCTTACCCTCAAGTATTATGGAATTGATCTTGAGTAATAAGAATGAGGATGATAGGTTTATTGTGATTTACTAACAAATATAAATTAAAAATCTACTTACAAATATCCATTTGTATGCAGAAACATTATTCATTATGATAAATAATTTTTGATGTTAAATTAAATTAGTGGAAGATTGGGGAGAATATGGGTTCAATCAGCAATTTCTGGCTTTTTAAAAAAACTCAAGCTCTAAAAGCTGATGAGGTGTTTTAATGATTTCGTTTCACATGTGGAAGGAATAAATCTGAAGGAAACAGCTTAGGATTCTTTCCAAGTTTGAATTACAAATTATCCCAAGACCCTGGAGAGAAGCAACAGCAAACAAGATTTTAAGCAGTTCTTTGTCAGGTCAGCCTTTCGATCAATATTGAAAAGTACCTCAAGGACAAAATTTTTCTCTTGTTCTGTTTTCCAGAGTTGAGAGAAATTTAATCTTCCTCTTGATAGGTCTATGATATGTGTTATTCATGTTTATGTGACCAGTATCCCAGGTCCAAATCCCATGAAAGTTGCTTCATCTGGGCATCCCCTATTCACCTCAGCAGAGCCCCATTACTCCTTTAGCTTGAGGCCTGCTCCAGAGACGGGTGACACTGACTGTCCCTGTGCCCCGTCCATTGGCCATCTGATCTTCACACTCAGGAAGGAGGAAGCAGGCCCTACCCTGGCAGTGCTCAGAGTAGAGCTGGCTCATGTGCCACACATGGCTGGACTCCTCTATCAGAGACAATGTTTGTGGATAATCTCTTTTCCTAAACTCCACTCTGGACCAGCTCTGTCTGAAAGGAGAGAAGATCCACATGATGAGAAGATACCACATATAACAGAAATACTCCAGGAGAGAGAAGAGCATGTTGTCCCAATCTGGTTTTTGTGTTCAATCTCTTTAATTCTCTCCCATAAGCTTCCACGGCCCATCTTACAATGGCCAATTTTATTGCCCAGAGGAATCCTCTCTGTCTTGTACTTATACCCTCAAACCTAGATGTGAAGGGCAACCCTGACATGTCGTAAGAGTAAAAATGTGTCACTAATCATAACTAAAACCTGGATCTAAAAAATCATGCCACTTATTCCAGATGGCATCAAGAAAAAAAATAACATGAAAGATAAAATATTACTAAAAAATTATCTACACTGCCTCAGCATCCCCGTTAAAAGCAGGAGAAGACACATCATTTCATATGCAAATTTGGCAAATCCTTGGGAATTTGGTGGCATGAGAAAAACAACAGCTAACTAGGTGAAGATTTAGTGTTTGTCTGAAGCTTGATCTAATTTCCATCCTTTCCACCAGTCAGCAGGAGAGGTATTATTTTGATGCTGGGTTTCTGAAAGTCTTCTACACAGAGGATCTTTTTTCCCCCCATCTGCAGTGATTTCTTTTGACTCTAAACTTCCTGCTTGGCACCTGAGCAACCTCCTCAGGCATTTAAACTGTGAAGGGGAAAGTCTCAGGCATCTCAGAATGTTGTGTAGTCACAGAGTGATCTGCCTGCAGCTGCTATGCCTCCCGAACACCTGTAAACTGTTCTCCCTTGCTCTCTGCCTGAAGGACACCTCCTTTGGCATCGACGTAGACAATTTCTTCCTCTGGTGCAATGCAGCTTCCTCATCAATTGATGCCGGGAGCACTCTGCTGAGAAACGGGAGTAAAAGGAAAATCAGCAGCCAAGTGACTGTATCATTTTTTTAAATACTAATTGACCTTGTCAAGATAATTACTGCAGATTGGGAGACACTGACTGTCTCCAGCAGGTTAGATGGGAAACTTACTGATTCTGGGGAGAATATACTAGGAAAAAGTTTGCTGTGTTGAATGAGAAGCCTCAGGCTATTTTAAAGGGAAATACTTCTTACACAGAGATTATGAAGCTGAGGGACATGTGCTTGCTTTAAATCTGGAAGAAAGAGTGTATACTCATGAGGTTGTGTTTTGTGTCTGAGCCTCAAAGCACTACACGGTCCTAAAATCTTTTCATGAAGCCGATAGTATTATTGTCTATTTATATCAGCTCAGTGGTTCAGTCATTCAATACCCACTTTTCAAGCACCTACTATTTACAGTGCTATATTAGATTCTACAGGCAAGGCAAAGGTGAATCACATTCAGTGCCTGAGCAGCTTTTACTATCATAAGGGAGGTCTTATATTTGTAAATAAATATAATACAAACAAGAAAATTCTATGCTATCCAGAATTTGTTTAGAAATGTCAGGCTACAATCTGGAAGAGGTCATATTAAGAAATAACTTCAGAATCATTGGAACCAACCATTTTATTGGAAGTCTTGGACGAACGCACCAACAGGTTCCAAGGAGACCTAATCTGTGAAAGAAACCTGATACAAACTGGCTAAGGTATATTTTATCACAAACTGGGTTGCCAAAGTAAAAGAGTTGCACTGGTCTTTGATTGTCAGATTATTCTGTCATCATCAAGTCAACATTGACTCATATGCTCAGTTCTCAGTCTGGAACTGCTCAGGGAAGAGAATGAAGAAGGGTTTTAGGTGGTTCTCATTGATGGTTTGGTTTGCTCATAAAGAAGTCTGTCTTGAAACCTTGTCCTGTTCAACGTATATAACAAGTTACCCAAGGATGTAGATGACATGGCGGTCATGGTAGATCAGCAGATGAAGTTGGGAAAGAAATCTGTTGTGCTTGGTGACAAGAAAGACCAAACAATCTCAACCAGGTATAATAATCAATCAGGATAAAATTCAACATTCTGACAGGATAAAATTTCATAGTGAAAAGAACCTGTGTTGGGGTCCAAAGAGTAAGTGGATGTGTACAGATGGCAAAGATGTGGCATGCGATCACTACTAACCTGGGAACCATGATTTCCTGTAAGTATAGTGTGAGCCAACCATGTAAGGAGACATCCAAAAAATCGAATACACTGAGTCTGCATTAATTCAGGAGGAATATTCCAAACAAGCGGACTAAGCCCAACTAATGTCCAAGCTGGCCAGAAATTATGTCTGGAATATTTTTTGCCACACTTTGAGAAGACAGCTGGTAAATGATAAATCACCAAGGTTGGCAAAGGAAGTTGAAAACAATGATATACATAGAATTCTTGAATGAGTAGAGCATGTTGAATCTAGAGAAGAGACTTGATGGTGGGAAGTAAGTGAGGACTATCTTCCAATAAAGGAAGAGCTGGTGAAGGAAAAAACATTAGACATTCTGGATAGCATGGTTGAACAAAAATGGGACCCAGTGAAGGGAGTCAGTGACAGAGAGCTTTTAGCTCAACATAAGAAAGAATCGTGTAACAATCAGAGCCACCATAAAAATGGGAGTCTTTTTTATTTTTTTAAGATTTATTTATTTATTTGAGAGAGAGACCATACTCATTGGGGGAGGGGCAGGAGAGACTCTTCCAGCAGACTCCCTGCAGAGCATGGAACTTCACACGGGGCTCCATCCCAGCACCCTGAGATCATGACCTGATCCAAAACCAGAAGTCAGAGGCTCAACCAACTAAGCCACCCAGTTGCCCTAAGATAGTAGTCTTTGCCATAGAAAGCACTCAAGAAGCATATTTAATGGCATATTAGTGTGATATCATGTATCGGATAGGAAAACAGGGCAAATGACTCTTAATGTCTTTGATAAATCAGGGATTCTATGAGTTTATGTACATGATCCTGGAGAATTATTCTCTGTGTTAATCTAAACATCTACATTCATTCATAATATTGCTCTTACCAACAAAATCACTGAGAAAAAGATTTATTTGTCAAAAAATGTGTAATACAAAACCTACCTTTTTCAGCATGGCTCATACATAGACACTCAACAAGTATTTGTCGAATGAGTGAATTCGGCTTGTAATACCAAACAATGAAAACAAAATGCAAAACTGTATGAATAATGCAGTTTGGGAGTATGTGAATTAAATGTTAGTAACCACAGTTTCTATCTGTCTGCTTTCTGGACAAGCAGAAAAATGACAAAAATCGTGGTATCCTTGATCTATCTTTCTTCACTTTTTCCCCCCTCACTTGACATCACCTCCCATCCCTCTTTAGGAATTCAGTTAGAAACCATGAGACTCCAAATTACGCCACCCCAACTAAAAGGAATTTTCTCTCAGTTACTTACCCCTGCTGACTGACAGACTGATCAAGGTGAAAAGATTTCAGTCACTGTGTTACTTAACCAGGTCTGTGCATTTAACGTCTTTGTCTATGATTGTGGTACAGAGCTCCAAAAGTATATTCAGACCTTAGCGAGCAGATCAGATCTGAACCTTCCCCCCACATTTCCCAGAGCAGTAGAAAACTTTTAATGGGATCAGTAGCTACTGATGTACAATAGAAAGTTAATCAGTTCAGCTGGGCAAATAATGAACCAAAACTATGATTCTACTTATTTTACCACAGTAAAAAGGAAAAAAAAATAAAAATAAAACACATACTTTTTTTTTTCAAGAGGGAAAATAAAAACTAAGAAAATCCATAAAATCCATCTCTTAAGAAAGACCTAGTACTCATACACTCCCAGTAAACTGTTATTGCCCCTTCCCCAGTGGCTTTTTTTTCTTTTTGTTTTGAGAGGGGCATTGGTATCCTGTGCGTGTACACATGTGTATGTTTGTGCACATAACCTTCAAAATGAGGACTAAGAGTGGCAGAGGAAGAGGGAGCCCTGTCAGCAAAGCCAGTCCTGAAGGTCCAGCAAATTTTATCCTTTGCATGGGGTGCAGAATGGGTTTTTCCAGCTCTTCCCACTTCCACGGGTAAGATGGGTCAGTCTTTGGGCAAGGTATGGCTGCTGGAAGCTTTTCCCAGATACTGAGGGCTTAGATGTGTCTGTTCGATGCCCATTGGTACATCTGCCTTTGGCTTTCCCTCTGTGTTCAACCTTTTTCTCCCCTTTGGAGAGATCTCTGCTCTCCAAACCCTCCAGCCATCATTCCCCCTTTCCTTTCCTTTACATGCTGGGCTCCCCCCTCTCCTGACTTGAAGCAATCCCCTTTTCTTCCCTACCTTTGACTCAGAGATTCAGTTGGGTGTCTTACATTTCCAGCTCATTTGTGCTAGCTTAACTAATTTATTTTTGTAACTCCCTCTTTCTGACATCCTAAATGCCTCCATGTGTCTCTATATTACTTCTACTTCTGTGAATGTAGTTTCTAGGATCAAAGATGGTATTGCAGTACATGCTCTGTAATTAGTTGAGGTCTCACTTTATTAATAGCAGCCCCATCTTTGGACCTTCCAGGATTTCATGTAACCAGGGGAGGAAGATAAAGCTGCAGAACATTTCACAAACAGCCGTTTGTAAATTCAGAGCATTAGCACCACAGCACATCTGGTCTCGGCAGTGTCCCCGCCCCCGCCACTGGGGAACAACTCCTTTAAAGCAGGAGTCTTCCTTTCCAGGCACACAGAAGCCCAGAGGTACATGAGGTCGTGCCAGGTCTCGTGAGCACAGAGATTTAGCCCTTGGTTTCATGATCAACCCTGCTTCATGTTCTCAGCTGCCTTACCCTAATGATCCTTAATGCCACTGCCCTTGGAAGGAGGAAGACATGAGTTGAAATGAAAACCTCGAGTATAAAAGAGACTCAGTGATAGCCCTCTCAGCTGGAAAGTGGGCTGGCCGTGCATGCTGTTGACCTGGCTACTTAAATCTAATAGCACAGACTGATGCCTGGAGCTTGCATCAAAGAGGAAAGTAGAAAATCATGGGTTACTGTGGACACTGGGAATGGAAAGGGAAGGATGCCCACTGAGGCGTTTTCTAGGCAGGTGGTCCCTACTCTGTGCTAAGGGTTCTCTTTGATCGTGGCCTTTTGATGACCAGCTTTAGGAGCCAAGGCCACCTGTAAAGTTGCTGACAGAGCAAATAGCTGAAGAAGCAGAGAGGAAAATCTATTTTGGTGCAAATGGACTCACATACAACACTCCCCCAGACCCCACCTCCCCAGGGACATGGCTCCTGCCTGGCCATGTGGTCTTGGCTGAGACCTGCTAACATCGTGACACAAAGCTTGCTGCTGCTGAGGGCTAAGGCAGCTGCCATCCAGGGACAGTATTGGTGCTCAGAACTCTCCTCTCCAAGACTGGGGAGCTCCATTAGAGCTTTGAGAACTCCCTTCTGTTGACTAAAACTGTCAACCTGTTGATATTCAACCAGAGTTTTTCTCAAATTGAATTAAGCTCTTGTGAGCCCTTACATGAGGATACATTTTTTTTTAATTTATTTATTTGACAGAGAGAAACATAGCCAGAGAGGGAACACAAGCAGGGGGAGTGAGAGAGGGAGAAGCAGGCTTCCCACCGAGCAGGGAGCCCGATGTGGGACTCGATCCTGGGTCTCCGGGATCATGACCTGAGCCGAAGGCAGTCGCTTAACCAACTGAGCCACCCAGGCGCCCCGAGGATACATTTTTAAAATGGCTGTTGGATGTGTGTCCCTGTTAGAGTCCTTGGCTTCCATATGAATCCTGGACAGGAAGCTCTGGTTTCAAATTCTTACCTCAAGGAGACTTAGAAGACCAGGTAAAGAGTTTTAGCTATAGATACACCTCTCCTGGGAAGGGGTAGAGAAGAATAAGATGTGGAGGGTGGATGGGCAATGCTCATCATCTCCATTCCTTACTGCTTTTCCCCCGTTGTGAGGAAATCTGAGCTACCATGCCTGAATCTGTTTATTCTTACAGCAGTGTGGAGAACTGGTCACAAAAACATCATCTGTTGCTTGGCTTCCTTTCCTTTTCCCTTATAGCTAAAATTCCTTTAGGATCATGATAGTTCATGAGCCGTTACTACAAAAAGATAGAAAACTACTGGAGCTGTGTAGCCTTACCAGGAGGCCTGGTTCTAATACAGGTACTAGCATCAACAAAGAGAAGGAGAGATCTACACTCTTTATCTCTAGTTGTGAGAAGATGAGTCTCGTAACAGCATTCTCCCACAGGTCATGCACATGTAGAAACAGGGGCTACATGCAGACCATTTGATAATGAAAGAGTCACTGTCAAAGAAATAAAATAGAAACAATGGTGTTTTAAAGCATTGACAGCTATGCTTTATCACATCTAAGATTCCTCTGAAGCTTTCCTGCCCTTGTACCGAAACAAACAAACTAAAAACCTCCTTCTCAAAGAGGTGGAAGGGTTAAATCCCAAACCTGAACCAGTAACTGGGATTTTTTTGTTAATCCTCCTGGAAAGTGGCCAGAGTACCTCCTTCTAAGGCAAGTGCAGGCACCCTGGAAATGGTCCACAAATGACTGTCATATTAGTTCAATTTCCCCGGTAGCCCTAAAGAGGATCAGTGCCCCAGTGCCAGAAACAGTGGTGTTCAGGGCCAAAACATTCATTTCTCCCTTTCTCCCTCCTGGACACCCTCAACCCTTCTGAGCCTTTGAGTTATAAAGCTTGGGGTCCATCTGTGATGAGGCTGGTCAGCTATGTTCAAGAAATTTGTGTGGCCAATGATACTGATACCACTACTACTGATCATAATAACAATAATAATAATAACAATCATCATCAACAACAACAATAATTGAGCTTTTACTCTGTGCCAGGCAACATTCAAGCCATTTCCATTTATTATCTTAAAGATTTTATTTATTTATTTGACAGAGAGAGAGAGTGAGTGAACACAAGTAGGCAGAGTGACAGGCTGAGGGAGCTCTCCACTGAGCAGGGAGCCTGATGTAGGGCTTGATCCCAGGACCCTGGGACCATGACCCAAGCCAAAGGCAGACCCTTAACGGACTGAGCCACCCAGGCATCCAGTCATTTCCATTTATTAACTCATGTAACCCTCTTAATGGTTTAAAGATATGTACACATTCATCTCTTACAGATCCTTTTGCCGTGTGGCTTGTAGATTTGGGCAGAAGTACCACACGATAACTAATATTTAATTTTTCTAGGAGCAAGTTTTTTTATGAAGCACATTATATGGGATTAGCTTTATTTCTCTATTTTTAAATGCAGGACTTGAAGAACACCCCTATTTTATGTGGAAGGAGAAGGATCTGACATCGGTTAGTCTTTTAGTATCTAGCAGGTATAGGGCTAAATATTTCCACATATCTGATCTTATTAAGTTCTCACAACAATTTTACAAAACAGATATTCTCATATTCATTGGACAGTTTAGGAAATGGAGGTTCAGAGAGATATTATCTGAGAGGTAACCCACACAGTAAATTGTTGAGTAAGATTTAAACCCAGTTCTGTTTGATTCTAAGCTTCAAGTTTTCCCCTATGCTGCTGTTTTTATATTCTGTCTACTCTTGAGCAGAGTTGAATCTTGCCAGATCATCTCTCTTTGCCCTGACCTACTTTTTCTTTCACCTCTCTTCTTCCCCCATGGCCCCAGATCCAGAGTGACAAACAGAAATGACAAGAGGGTTAAGTTGATAGTAACGTGGTGCCATTTCAATGTCTTTTCTTCATTTCTGGCCCTAGAGAGGGTATGGCAGCCCCACCATGGTTTCACCAGGTTACAGTGGCACTGAAGTTGAGGATAAGAAAAAAAGCACCAAGGGGCATATATTTCTGAAACCAACCATGGCTTAGGATTGTAGCTGAATTTCAAACTTTTCTGATTCATCTATACTCTTCTTACCGTTAATTCCCTTTTATTCACATATCTCTCATGTTAATAATTTCTTCCCAGCCTCGGTACTGTGCTAGAGGCTGGAAGAAGTACGAAAAAGAATGAGACTCGGCTCAAGCTATAGCTTGATAGGGAGGTAAGATAGATGCACAAGCCCCCTCCCTCTTCTGGTCTCCCTAGATCATATGCATCGCCAGGGCAGGAGCACTTCATGTTCATCCTCAGACTCTCTGTAAGGCCCTGCTGAGAACACGCCCCTTGCCCAAAGTCAGACAGATTCCTATAGTGACAATTATTCCCCCCTGGATTCTTCTAGCCAGTTAGCTCACTTTAACCTTATAAGACCTCTAGGTCCACCATCCAGAGTGGTCCAGTTTGTTCTAAGACCCAACCTACCCTGAAGAACATCCTAATCTCTTGGTTAAATCCATTGCCCCCTCTTCCCTCAGTTTTCCAGTTTTCTCTTGGCCGATGATGACTGAGAGAGAAGACAGACATTACTTTGGCAAATCTTATTCAGGCACATAACTGCTGTGTTTTGCAACTGCTGTTTTCATGTCCATCTCCGACATTTCATGCATGTGTAGGACATGTGATTAGACACAGACTGGACTGTAATGGGCTGTACATTCTTGCGGATAGGGATCTTGTCTATCATGTTGGGGTCTTCAGCACCTAGGACAGTATAAAAAACATAATAGATACCAGATTCAATATATTTTAAATAAATGATGTCTATATTACAGAATGTTCTTTCAAAATCTCTTTCCTTTTGCATTCTCTCCTCCTAAAAAATGTACGTTCTCTCTGTGTTTATTATTCTGGCTCTGGGCTGGGACCTGAATGCTGCTCTAGGGTAGGATCACAGTCATTTGGGAAAATCACAATAAGCACTCGTCTCGCCATGGGGGCTCCCTATCTTTTCTGGTCATATTTGTATATAGTTGGTTCACCCTTGCCTATGAAAATTTCAATTTTGTTTTGCATCCCTGTGTGTTGACTATACTGTGTCACCATCAAAATTCATCCTATTATTTCTAATCAACTGCCCTGTTTGCCAAGGAGATTTATAATTTTGGTCCTAGATACCACTATTTCTTTTTTTTTTTAAGGTTTTATTTATTTATTTGGCAGAGAGAGAGAGATCACAAGTAGGCAGAGAGGCAGGCAGAGAGAGAGGAGGAAGCAGGTTCCCTGTCGAGCAGAGAGCCTGACATGGGCCTCAATCCCAGGACCCTGAGATCATGACCTGAGCCGAAGGTAGAGGCTTTAACCCACTGAGCCACCCGGGCACCCTAGATACTACTATTTCCACCAATTTGCAAATACTTGCAAGTTGAAGGAGCATTTGTATAATGGGTAGAGAGTGTGGCCAGGCCTTCTGTGCCCTGCCCCTCCTGGGCATGGTAGCCAGGAGGTGGCTTATCACATGTGCCCTCAGTCTGGCTGATGACACGCAATAGCAGTGAGCACACTGAAAAGTGGGATGACTGTTCATGATGTTCTTGCAGAAAATGTTGTAGAAATGCACAACGGGTGACATGGCTTATAAAACTATAGAAGAAACTCATGTTGGCTTTTCATGTGGCAGGGCTAGCCATATGAGAGGCTTGCTAAGCCCTCACTCTGGAGCTTCCTAGAGTCTGACAGTTCCTTTTCCTGAACAGGTAGAATCCATCAGTGCCAACACATCTCCTGTGAGGGATTGAGAAGACTCAAGAAGCTGTGCTTGCTGATCAGACCCTATTTCCTTATCTACCAACCTGTATCTGCTTGGCTATTAGATGTATGCTTTGTCAGCTGGAAATCCAGCCTTTGAGGTTTTGATCAAGAACTGTAACATTTATATACAATGAAATACTGCACTGCCATAAAAAAGGATAAGGTTGTGCTATTTGCAACAACATGGGTGGACCTAGAGGGTATTAAGCCAAGTGAAGTAAGTCTGACTGAGAAAGACAAACATCACATGATTTAATTGCACATAGAATCTAAAGAACAAAACAAATGAGTAAACAAACAAAAAGCAAAATCAGACCTGAAAATATACAAATTTATGGTTGTCAGAGGGAAGGGTGGATGGAGAAGCAAAATGGATGAAGGGGAGGAGGAGATACAGGCTTCCAGTTATGGAATGAACAAGTCACAGGAATAAAAGTCACAGTGTAGGAAATATAGTCAATGATATTATAGTAGTGTTGTATGGTGACTGGGGGTAGCTACACTTGAGGAGAGCCTAACATATTGTGGAATCAACTATCTGTACACCTAAAACTAATTCTCTGTGTATCAAATATACTCAAATAAAAAAATAAATTAAACTGCAGTGTGGAAGTATGTGCCCAAGTGTTCTCCACAAAGTTCCAAATCTCATCTTTTGTTAGACTGTTAACCAACCAAGGCTAAAGTAATCATTATTATCACTTCAACATCCAAACGTTATCTTACAGAATAATTCCATGCACTGTGATAGATTGTAGTATTTATTCAAAGTTCTTTCTTCCCTTCTACACAGGCCTTGGTTTTTCTACGGTCTGAGGATACTTCCCTGTCTGACTGACATTGGGCCTGGCCAAGGAACTTACTTTGATCTGTGGAACCTGTGCTGAAGTGAGTGTGTCACTGTCAAGTGTAGGCTTTCACAGTCAGAGCAAAGTTCCCCTTGGTCTCTGGCACCACAGCCAACAGCCATGAGAAAAACATACCCTAGATGGCCATTCATTACACCTTCAGTTGTGTCAGGGAATGTGAGGCTGACTTGAACTCATGTGTCGCCAAGCTCAGCAGAGCCACAGCTGATTCCAAACTCCGCCAGGTAGAAATAAGTGTTGTAGACCGCTAAAATCATGGGATTGTTTGTTTGTTGTGCAGTTCTCTTACAGCAAGACCTGAGTATCCATTTCTATAAGTCTGTATTACCTTTTATTTTTCTCAAAATAGGTGAGGGAGGAATCATTTCGCAGAGGAAGTAACTGAAGCTCAGAAAACTTTTGAGACGCATCACACATTATGAAATTCGTTATTTTGGAAGGCTGTGGTTGAGCCCAGATGTCCTGATGCCGATAAGGTTCTCTTCCCATTTCAGATACTGCCTCAAACCTGTCCCTCTCTATGGGAAGGCTGTAACCCATCAAGAACCATTTTTTTTCTTCCAGCTAATTATGCACATACCTAATAGCCATGTGGTTATGAGGTAGGAAGATTCTGATATAAAAATAAAGATTCAACTTAGTTTAATTTTTTAGGAAAACATGCTAGAGAAGTGTTATAAATTATTGCCTATTTCCCATCTCAATTGATTCTCACAACACACTGCATTTTTCTTCATTTTCTTTTGTAGTTGGTCATTAGAAAGGGCAGGATTAGCTTTTCAACTGCTGCCTGGGAAACTCTATTCCCAGTCCTTTTCTTAAATCTATTCACTGGACAATTGTATTTCCCTGCTGGGCACTGGGCAGCATTACAAGGGGTTCCAGGGCCATAGCAGCCCCAGTCATTTCTTAGCAAAGCTCAACTGGGTACCAACTGGCTTGAGTCCAGATGTCCAACTGAACATGTTAAATAGCTACCCAAGCAGGGATGGTAGAAACACAATGCCATAGCCTCAAGATGTGTCTTACTGTTATAGTTATTGACATGTATTAAGCACTTAGCATGCCCAAGTGCTTAATGCATTTAATAACAGACTACCCACACACATGTGATTCAATTTGGCTGGCATGTACCCCTTTTCTCCTTTCCTGCCATTAAAAAAAATATTTTATTTATTTATTTGACACAGAGAAACACAGCTAGAGAGGGAACACAAGCATGGGTAACGAGAGAAGGAGAAGCAAGCTTCCCACCAAGCAGGGGACCTGATGCAGGGCTTGATCCCTGGACTCTGGGATCATGACCTGAGCCGAAGGCAGTCGCTTAACCAACTGAGCCACCCAGGTGCCCCCCTTTCCTACCATTTTATCCACATGAGTTTCCTAGGTCTGCTGAACCTCACTTTGGCTCCAAAGTGGGAGATGGAAATGGATGAACCAAAGGACTCTACTTTGGAGTACAGTTAAAGGATGAGACATGCAACCCTTTGCACCTGTAGGTGATGGTGAACTAGAGAGAATGGGGTCACCTGCACTTTGGGAAATGGAATCAGAAATCTGTCCAGAGAATTGGAGTGATTGGACCCAAATGAAATGAAAGGCAGGCAAGGCAGTGTCCCAGGTGAGGGGGGAAAACAGGACTAGGAAGAAGAAAAAGTGGGCTTCAGGAAGAGCAGCAGGAGCTAGATCCCTTGTGACCATCATTGGAATGAGTTACTGAAGAGACAGGTATGTCCTTTTGTCAATTAGAATAGTCTCACATGTTTCAGATGGTATCTGAGGATGTCCTTCCCAAATTTTAGGGTATATCAGAATCACCTGGAGGGCTTATTAAAGCACACCCCCTCATCTTCAGATTCAATTCAAATTTAATAGGTTTGGGGTTGGGCCTGAAAATGTTCATCTCTTAACTAGTTCCCAGGTGATATTCTTTCAGGACCACTAATTTGAATGGTGTTTCCTAAATTCCCCTATTGGTGAGAATCACCTATAAATGTCTTCCTTTGTCTCCTCACTGCAAAGTGGAGTCCCTTTGGGTCCACAGCTTTCATTCCCCCCTTTGGAGGTGAAGCCAGGCCCAGCAGCCCCAGAGTAGTGATGTGACTAGAATGGCAAAAAGGGAGAAGCTGCTTAAAGATCCAATTTTCTAGGCTCTTCCTCTGCATATTTGTACATAGTAGAACTGAAGAGGTATCCAGAAATATACATTATCCTCATACACATCAAGAGACACTCATGATCAGATAAAACTAGGCAACAGTAGTAGATAAACTCTGTTTCCCTCCTATGATTTTATGAAGACTGTGGGTTACATGGGGTGACAGAGAGAAATTCAGGTTTCACTGTGTTTAACAACTTAGGTGAAGTATAAAGATATATGGATGTGGAGTCAGAGACCTGGATGTTATTTGACATTCCTACACTTTGTGAATATGGGCAAATCTTTAAATATGAGGGTTATTTATAAAATACAGTGTTATCTGCAAAAATAGGCCAATAACACCCATTTATTCCTTTGGCTTCTACCATGGGTCAGGCAGTTACCAACGTGAGTGAAGACAGATGCGGTCCCTACTTCCACAGGGCACACATGATACAGACAAGCAGAATGTGACATTAGTAGTAACAGTGAGGTGTGATGAGATGTCCCAGCTTTGATCAAAGCGTTTCTGTAGCATATGAGAAGATGATGTAGAAATGTTGAGATTAGAAACTCACTAGCTATAAAGGAATTGACTTGATCATCATCATCCTCATTACTAGCAGGGAGAAAGTTCTGATAATGGTCATGGAGGGGTAAGAAAAGGGGACCAGAAAATGGACAGCCTAACTGGGAAGTGTTGATAAAATAAGTGAGTGGCCAAGAGGAGAGGAGGCAGGGAGTCTAGCATTGTAGAAACTAGGAGAGAACCGAGTTTTAAAGATTTTGAGGGCAGGATGATCAGTAGTTCCAAAGGCTGCAGAGAGATTAAGGACAGTAAGAACTGAAAAACAGCATCTGGAAGGCTGAGCTGGCCAACCGGTGACTCGGGGGAGGTAGGCAGATGGTACAACGAAGCATGTTATTTTCCATCTGTTTTATTGAGCAGGACACTGAGCAACAGAGAAATACCCCCAGGTAAGTCATTTGGAGAAATCAGATCAAAACGTTCTGCCTTCCCAAAGGTCAAGTTATGTCATTGCAGATTAGAGTCCCAGTCACTCGTCAGTAGTCACCACTGCTGGTACCCATGCCAGCCCGAGCAATCCTAGGGGACCACACAGGCAAAATGACTCTCTTTTTGGAGGAAGTTTCTTGCATGCCTGGTGGCTTCTTTCAGTGCAGAGTCGGTGAGCTGACTGACTCCCTTCGTTATGCATTGGTAAGATACTTTGAAGTTTAGGAGGCTGGTACACTATAAACTGTTGTATTATTAATAATAAATAGAACTCATCAAGAAACCTGCATTGCAGACATGAGCTAGAGTGAACAAGAGATCCACCATGGGGTGAATTTCATAAGAAGTAGTAAAAAGGATGACTTCTTGGGGGCAGGGGTGGGAAGGAAGAGTTAAACAGCGAACATGTGTTGTTACTGACATTTCTAAATACATATATTTTAAGGTATTGGGAGAAAAAACCTGTCTCTAGGCTGGCTCTTCTAATTCTACTGGGCTATTCACAAACCTGAGGCATAAGTACCAAAAAAGTCAGACACCAACAAAATATAGATGAGCTGCGGGAACAGACACAGGCCACAGTGGCAGATCAAAGGGAGGCTGGGTGGGGGGAGTGGGCTCAGCTAAAGATGATGAGGCATTACCATAATGAATTCTGTGAGTAAGCAACTCACTTTAAAATCGCTCCTTTTGATCTGTTAAGAAGGTGTTTACTGTAATCAGGAAAAGATTGACTTGGCAGGGAGAAGAAAAGAGAGAAAGAGGAAGCTCCAGAGACAGTTTTCATTCTGGTTTTAAACAATTTTCTTTGCTCTTTCTGGGGTTTAGATTCTTCTCCTAGATCTTTCCCTTCCCTGCTTCCCTCAACCTTTTTAGAAAAGCAAATTTAATTTTCATTAAGTATTTGGGGATTTAATGGCAGAGGAAGTGGAGGGAGAGCAGATGGAAAAGGGATAAACTCCAAGATGCCTTGCTTTGTAAAGTGAATTATGGTTTTAAGCCAAATGAACCTATGGCAGTCACATCGCTGATACAATGTGAGAACAGAGATTAAGTGTGTGAAGAAAAAAGCAAATCTCTGCCCACGTAATTGATGAGGGTACCTGTTTTTTAGAGATTTCTGGATATTGCCAGGAATGCCCCCTCCCCTTCATCTCAGATGCTCTTACTGTATTGTTTCAGACAAGTCAGGATCCAGGAAAGCTAAATGTTCTTTCCACTGGGGAGGGAGGGTGAGTCTCTCTGCTGCATTAAATTTGAGTATGTATATAAGCCTTTTGTACCACCGGTGGGTATAACCAAGACTCACTATGCTGAGGACCTGTCAAGTGTCTTTCCATTTTTTTCTCCAAATTTTCTCTCAACCCCATCCCTCTTTCCCTCACTGTCTCCAGGGACCTTGAGGGAAGTGGCTTTGGCAATAACTGCTTTTGTCCCCAAACTGTGACCATGCAATGTAATATTAGCTATCTATACCCCCTTATCTACTTCCATTCATATTTTTTACTATGCAAGGAACAGATGGCCCCTGGAAGTTTAGGACCTGTAGGTTGCATCCCACTTCCAGAATAACCAGGTCTGGGGACAGCAGATGGGAAAGAAGTGTGACCTCAGAACCAGCTACTAAATGTATGCTCATGCCATGTCAACAGAAAAGACCTCATCCCTTACTCCTCCCAGAAAAATCTCTTAGGGAAAGCCCTAAAAATGTTAAAAACATTGCTTTGACAAGTCAAAAATCTCTTTCTATCCTCACAGGATTTGGGTAAAGAACACAGGAGTCTGTAAAGTTCCAAGAACAAACCAACCAGCCACATACTCTGTCCTTTGGGTTAGGTTGTGGTGGCAGCGACAGAGCAAATCCAAGGATGACAGCGGCTGGGCCAGGTCATGTCTCCAGGTGACCCATTCCCTGGGTGACCTTATTTCAGATGAAACTCCTCAGACAACAGTTTGAAGTCTCTAAGTGACTTAATCCCAATTCTTCAATGCCTTTCTCAAGAAAATTTGCTCAGCTTCCCATTCCCAGGGACAATCACACCTTAGAGGGTTTTTGAAAAGGTGTTCAGCAAAGAACCTGGTCATGGTTAACACTGAGATATTTGTTGATGGGATACTAATGGTAAGGCCACAGAACAAATTTCAACTTAGGTAATTTTCTTTTAAAGAACTTAAAAATAAAACATTAAACAAATCATAGAAAAAGTGTCTCAAATTGAGAACAATGGCCTGGTTTTAGTGTTCCTGTCCCAAATATAGGATTTTCTATCTTTTTATAAAAATTTGTTTTAAATATTTATTTAATTACAGGGGGGAGCAGCATGAAAGGAAGGGCAGAAGGAGAAGAAGAGAGAGAACCTCAAGCAGACTTTCTGGTGAGCACAGAGCCTGAGTAGAGCTCTATCTCATAAACCTGAGACCGAGACCTGAGCCTTAGAGTTTAATACTTAACTGGCTGAGCCACCCAGAGTGCCATGGACTCTCTAGCTTTTAAACATTTATTTATTTATTTATTTATTTATTTATTTATTTATTCATAATGAAACATTTATTATTTTTTAAAAAGATTTTTATTTATTTATTTGACAGAGAGAAACACAGCGAGAGAGGGAACACAAGCGGGGGAGTGAGAGAGGGAGAAGCAGGCTTCCCGCCGAGCCGGGAGCCCAATGTGGGGCTCGATCCTGGGTCTCCAGGATCATGACCTGAGCCGAAAGCAGTCGCTTAACCAACTGAGCCATCCAGGCGCCCTAGCTTTTAAACATTTAAAAAATAATTTTGCAGAAAATTTTAAACACATACAAAGTAAAGAAAATCCAATATGGAACCTCTGTATACCCATTACCGTCCTTTAACAGTGATCAACATTTTATTACTCTTGTTCTATCTATACTTCTACCTACTCACTACCCTCACTTGATTATTATTTCTATTTATGATTTTGCTAAAAGCAGTGTACCTTAAAATGCACAGATCTTAGCTGTACACGTTTAACATATGGATATACCCATGCAACTCTTTCCACTCTTACAAATACTGCATTTTCATCTCTCCAGAAAGTTCCTTTATGACAGTATTTAGTCATCTTAGACAGTCTTGCCTATTTTAAAAGACATTTAGAAGATCATGCAAACAGAGCAGAAAATGTATATTTTTTTCTGTCTTTTTTTATGTTGTGTGATGTCTACAGGATTGCCAACATGCTTACATGTATATGCCATTCTTTACTTTCCTGGGTAGTATTTCATTATATGACTACACCAGTTTGTTTATACATTCATCTCTCTCTCTCTCTCTCTCTCTCTCTCTCTCTCTCTCTCTCTTTCTCTCTCAGATTTTATTTATTTATTTATTTGACAGAAAGAAACACAGCAAGAGAGGGAACACAAGTAGGGGAGTGAGAGAGGGAGAAGCGGGCTTCCTGCTGAGCAGGGAGCCCGATGTGGGACTTGATCCCAGAACTCTGGGATCATGACTTCAGCCAAAAGCTGATGTTTAATGACTGAGCCACCCAGGCACCCCTATCCATTCATCTCTTGATGGACACTTGGACTGTTTTCAGTTGTTAGTTATTATGGAAAAAGCTGCAATAAATATGCTGTACATGTCTTTTAGTGGACATTTTTTTCTAATTCCAGTTGGAATTAAAATAATGAGAAATGGAATTGTGGAGTCAAAGAATAGGTGTACATATAACTTTATGAAAAATCTCCCAGTTTTCCTAAGTGGTTATGTGACATTACTTTCCCACCAGCAGTGTATGAGAGTTCTGACTTACTCCAGAGCCTGTTCACATTTGGTATTTACCCACCTATTTAATTTCAGCCATTGTGGTGGGTGTGTAGTAGTATGCTCATTGTGGGGTTTTTTGTTTTTTTATTTGTTTGTTTGTTTTGTTTTAATATGTTTTTCTTCCTTTTTCTTTTTTTATTAATTTTTATTTTTTCCATAACCCAGACATCCTCTCCCTCCCCCTCACCTCCCAGCAACCCTTAGTTTGTTTCCTAAGATTAAGAGTCTCTTATGGTTTATCTCCCTCCCCAGTCCTATCTTGTTTCATTTTTTCCTTCCCCCCCAAACCCCGAACTTCCTCTCAGATTCCTCATATCAGAGAGATCATATTATAATTGTCTTTTTCTGATTGACTTATTTCACTCAGTATAATACTCTCCAGTTCCATCCATGTCTTTGCAAATAGCAGAATTTCATTCTTTTGATGGCTGCATAGTATTCCATTTCATATATATATCACTTCTTTTTAATCCATTCATCTGTTGGTGGACATCTAGGTTCTTTCCATAGTTTGGATATTATTGACATTGCTGCTATAAACGTTTGGGGGCATGCATCCCTTCAGATCACTACATTTGCATCTTTAGGGTAAATACCCAATAGTGTGATTGCTGCATCATAGGGTAGTTCTATTTTTAACTTTTTGAGGAATCTCCGTACTGTTTTCCAGAGTGGCTGCACCAGCTTGCATTCCCACCAACAGTGTAGGAAGGTTCCCCTTTCTCTGCATCCTCACCAACATCTGTCAATTCTTGACGTTAATTTTAGCCATTCTTACTGGTGTAAGGTGATATCTCACTGTGGTTTTGATTTGTATTTCCCTGATACTAAGTGATGTTGAACACTTTTTCATGTGTCTGTTGGTAATTTGGATGTCTTCTTTGGAGAAATGTCTGTTCATGTCTTCTGCCCAGTTCTTGACTGTATTATTTATTCTTTGGGTGTTGAATTTGAGGAGTTCTTTATAGGTTTTGGATACTAGCCCTTATCTGATATGTCATTTGCCAATATCTTCTCCCATTCTGTCAGTTGTCTTTTGGTTTTGTTGACTGTTTCTTTTGCTGTGCAAAAGCTTTTGATCTTGATGAAGTTCCAATAGTTCATGTTTTTTTCTGACTTCCCTTGCCTTTCGCGATATTTCTAGGAAGAAGTTGCTGTGGCTGAGGTCAAAGAGGTTGCTGCCTGTGTTCTCCTCAGGATTTTGATGGATTCCTGCCTCACATTAAGGTCTTTCATCTATTTTGAGTCTATTTTTGTGTGTGGTGTAAGGAAATGGTCCAGTTTCATTCTTCTGCATGGGGCCATCCAATTTTCCCAAAACCATTTGTTAAAAAGACTGTCTTTTTTCCATTGGACATCCTATCCTGCTTTGTTGAAGATAAGTTGACCATAGAGTTGAGGGTCCATTTATGGGTTCTCTATTCTGTTTCATTGATCTATGTGTCTGTTTTTTGTGCCAGTACCATACTGTATTGATGACTTAAGCTTTGTAATAGGGCTTGAAGTCTGGAATTGTGATGCTGCCAGCTTTGGTTTTCTTTTTCAACATTCCTCTGTTTATTCCAGGTCTTTTCTGTTTCCATATAAATTTTAGGATTATTTGTTCCAGTTCTTTGAAAAAAACTGAGGTATTTTGATTTGCATTAAATGTGTAGATTGCTTTAGGTAACATAGACATTTTCACAATATTTGTTCTTCTAATCCATGAGCATGCAACATTTTCCCATTCCTTTGTGTCTTCCTCAATTTCTTTCAGGAGTACTTCATAGTTTTCTGAGTATAGGTTCTTTGCCTCTTTGGTTAGATTTATTCCTAGGTATTTTATGGTTTTGGGTGCAATTGTAAACAGGATCGACTCCTTAATTTCTTTTTCTTCTGTCTTGCTGGTGTGTTATAGAAATGCAACTGATTTCTGTGCATTGATTTTATATCCTAACACTTAACTGAATTCCGGTGTGAGTTCTAACAGTTTTGGAGTGGAGTCTTTTGGGTTTTCCACATAGAGTATCATATCATCTGCAAAGAGTGAGAGTTTGACTTCTTCTTTGTGATTTGGATGCTTTTTATTTCTTCTTGTTGTCTGATTGCTGAGTCTAGGACTTCTAATACTATGTTGAATAGCAGTAGCAATACTGGACAGCCCTTCTGTGTTCCTGATCTTAGGGGAAAATCTCTCTCTTTTTCCTCATTGAAAATGATATTCACTGTGGGCTTTTCAAAGATGGCTTTTATGATATGAAGGTAGTAAGTACTCTCTATCCTTACACTGTGAAGAGTTTTGATCAAGAAAGGATGCTGTACTTTGTCAAATGCTTTTTCAGCATCTACTGAGAGGATCATATGGTTCTTGTTCTTTCTTTTATTAACATGCTGTATCACATTGATTGATTTGTGAATGTTGAATGAACCTTGCAGCCCAGGAATAAATCCCACTTTGTTGTGGTGAATAATCCTTTTAATATCCTGTTGGATCCTATTGGCTAGTATTTTGGTGAGAATCTTTGCATCAATGTTCATCAAGGATATGGGTCTGTAATTTTTTTTGATGGGGTCTTTGTCTGGTTTTGGGATCACGGTAATTCTGGCCTCATAAAAGGAGTTTGGAAGTTTTCCTTCCATTTTTATTTTTTTGGAAAACTTTCAGGAGAATAGCTATGAATTCTTCTTTAAATGTTTGGTAAAATCCCCCTGGGAAGCCCTCTGGCCCTGGGCTTCTTGTTTGTTGGGAGATTTTTGATGACTGCTTCAATCTCCTTACTGGTTATGGGTCTGTTCAGGTTTTCTATTTCTTCCTGGTTCAGTTTTGGCAGTTTATATGTCTCTAGGAATGCATTCATTTCTTCCAGATTGTCAAATTTGCTGGTGTATAGTTGCTCATAATATGTTCTTATAATTGTTTTTATTTCTTTGGTGTTGGTTGTGATCTCTCCTCTTTCATTCATGATTTTATTCATTTGGGTCCTTTCTCTTTTCTTTTTGATAAGTCTGGCCAGGAGTTTATCAATCTTGTTAATTCTTTCAATTAACCAGCTCCTAGTTTTGTTGATTTGTTCTATTCTTCTTTTGGTTTCTATTTCATTGATTTCTGCTCTGATCTTTGTTATTTCTCTTTTCCGGCTGTGTTTAGGCTTTCTTTGCTATTCTTTCTCCAGGTCCTTTAGATGTAGGGTTCAGTTGTGTACCTGAGACCTTTCTTATTTCTTGAGAAAGGCTTGTATTGGTACATACTTTCCTCTCAAAACCATCTTTGCTAAGTCCCAAAGATTTTGAACAGTTGTGTTTTCATTTTCATTTGTTTCCATGGATTTCTTAAATTCTTCTTTAATTTCCTGGTTGACCCATTCATTCTTTAGTAAGATACACTTTAGCCTCTGTGTATTTGAGTTCTTTCCAACTTTTCTCGAGTGGTTAAGTTCTAGTTTCAAAATATTGTGGTCTGAAAATATTCAGGGAATTATCCTAATTCTTTGGTACCAGTTGAGACCTGATTTGTGACCCAGGATGTGATCTATTCTGGAGAGGTTCCATGTGCACTAGAGAAGAATGTGTATTCTGTTGCTTTTGGATGGAATCTTCTGAATACATCCATGATGTCCATCTGTTCCAGTGTGCCATTTAAAACCTTTATTTCCTTGTTGATCTTTTGCTTAGATGATCTGTCTGTTTCATTTAAGGGGGTGTTAAAGTCCCCTACTATTATTGTAGGTTTGATTGTCAATGTGTTTCTTTTATTTAGTTATTAATTGGTTTATAAAACTGGCTGCTGTCATGTTAGGGGCATAGATATTTAAAATCATTAGATCTTTTTGTTGGACAGACCTTTAAATATGTTATAGTGTGTTTCCTCATCTCTTAGCACAGTCTTTGGCTTAAAATCTAATTTGTCTGAGATAAGGATTTCCACCCCAGCTTTCTTTCGATGTTCATTAGCATGGTAAATTGTTTTTCACTCCCTCACTTTAAATCTGGAGGTGTCTTTGGGTCTAAAATGAGTTTGTTGGAGACAGCATGTCGATGGGTCTTATTTTTTTAATTCATTCTGATTCCCTGTGTCTTTTGATTGGACACTTAGCCCATTTACATTCAGGCTAACTATTAAAAGAGACGGATTTAGGGCTATTGCATTATTGCCTGTAAGGTGACTGTTACTGTAAATTGTCCCTGTTCCTTTCTGGTCTGTTACTTTTAGGCTCTCTCTTTGCTTAAAGAACCCATTTTAATATCTTCGGTAGGTCTGGTTTGCTGTTTGCAAATTCTTTAAGTTTTTGTTTGTTCTGGAAGATTTTGATCTCTCCTATTTTCCATGACAACCTAGCTGGGTATAGTATTCTTGGCTGCATATTTTTCTCACTTAGTGCTTGGAATATATCATGCCACCTGCCAGGCCTCTGTGGATAGGTCTGCTGCTAATCTAATATTTCTGCTATTGTACATTACAGACCTCTTCTCCTGAGCTTCTTTCAGGATTTTCTCTTTGTCACTGAGACTTGTAAATTTTACTGTTAGATGATGGAGTGTGGACCTATTTTTATTGATTTTTGAGGGGGGTTCTTTGTGCCTCCTGTATTTTGATGCTTGTTCCCTTCCCCAAATTAGGGAAATTCTCTGCTATAATTTGCTCCAATATACCTTCTACTCCTCTCGCTCTTTCTTCTTCTGGGATCCCAATTATTCTAATATTGTTTCATCTTATTGTATCATTTAGCTCTCAAATTCTCCCCTCATGGTCTAGTAGTTGTTTGTCTCTTTTTCTCAGCTTCCTTATTTTTTGTCATTTGGTCTTCTATATCACTAATTTTCTCCTCTGCCTCATTTATCCTAGCAGTAAGAGCCTCCATTTTTTATTACACCTCATTAGTAGCTCTTTTGATTTCAACTTGGTTAGACTTTAGTTCTTTCATTTCTCCAGAAAGGGATTCTCTAATATCTTCCATGCTTTTTTTGAGCCCAGATAGCACATTGATAATCATCATTCTGAACTCTAGTTCTGGGGACACATTACTAATGTCCCTATTGATTAAATCCCTAGCCATCAGTACTGCCTCTTTTTCCTTTTTTTGAGGTGAGTTTTTCTGTCTTGTCATTTTGTCCAGATAAGAATAGATGAGTGAGAGAACAAAATACTAAAAGGGTAGTGACAACCTCAGAAAAATGTACACTAATTAAACCAGAAGAGACCCAAATCTGGGGAGAGAAGAAAGGAAAGAAAAAAATCTCTATTTCTATCTATATCTATCTGTCTCTCTCTCTATATATATGATTAGACTGGTGAATAGAACAGAGTCACACACTTGATTTGGAGTGTATTTTGGTCTGTTAGAAGAAATTGTCTCCCAAAATTTTAAAGAAAAAAATATGTACAATAATAAGTGTATATATGATGAAGGGGTGGGATATGACTATAAAGATGAAAATTTAAAAAGATTATAAAAAAAGAAATTGATAATTTAAGGAGTCAGTTGAAAAAAGAGAAAGGAAAAAAAGATGAAAGAATGTGATAAGGCTAGAGAGTAGAACAAAGCCATGCACTAGATTTAGGGTATATTTTTATCTATTAGAAGAAAATGTATCCCAAATTTTTGAAGAAAGGACAATCTATATGTGTACAAAAAATAAGCTTAAACACAATGAAGGGCTAGAATATGACTAAAACAATGAAAATTTAAAAAAAGATTTTATTTATTTATTTGAGGCAGAGAAGCAGGAGAGAAAGAGGGGGAAGCAGGTTCCCCACTGAGCAGAGATCCTGATATAGGGCTTGATACCAGGACCCTGAGATTATGACCTGAGTCGAAGGCAGAGGCTTAATGCTCTCAGCCACCTAGGTGCCCCAACAATGAAAATTTAAAAAGATATTTTTAAAAAATATATTGATAAAATAGTTTTAAAGGGTTAGAATAGGAGAGAGAAAAAATTTTAAAAAATAGAATAAGAAAAACATTTTTTTAAATTTCACTTTGAAAGACTAAAGAATCATGGGAAAAAAACCCATGAATTCTACATGATACATTCTCCTAGCTCTGAAGGTCCACAGTTCTCATTCATCATTGAACTTGTTCCTAGCTGGATGTCTTCACTCATCTTCTGGGGGAGGTTCCTCTCATATTGATTCTCAAATGTCTTACAGGATGCAGAATTGCACTTCCCTTCCCAGGGGCCAGGCTAAGCAATCTGCTCAGGTCCAGTCTCTAGCTTTTGTTCCCTGAATGCTTTCTGTACAGCTTTGGAAGATGGGAATGAAGATGGCGGCTTCCCAGTCTCCAGTCCAGAGGAGCTGAGAGCCCATGGCCACATTCCTCAGTGCGCCCCCAGAGAAGAGCAGTCAATTGTGCCTATCTCCCCAGTCTCAGGCCACACTTCATGCTCACCCTGACTCTGAAAAAGGGTTTCTCTCTCTGGTGCTCAGCTCCACTTTGAGTCCCCAAACCCAGCAGATTCCTGCAGTGTACTCCTGTTCTGCTTCTCCTGGTGGAGGAAGGAGTGGGTCTCCTGCCACTTGCGGGTCCCTGCTTGACCAGCAGTGGCCTGACTGAACCTCGGATCATAGTTTAAGGTAAGCCCGAGCTGAGAGCCCACTCCTTGGCTCTGTCCCTGCAGCTGGCTTCCCAACTCTGATATATGGGAGCTCTGCCATGCTTAGGCATTCCGGGTTCTTCTGTGACCCTGCCCGTCCTGAGGCCACACTGCCCCAGTGAAGGTTCCACCCCCCACTTAGTCTCTGGGGTGATGTCCCCCAGTGGCGCAGCCAACTAAAAGTTCTGATTTTGTGCTCTGCTGCTCTACAGCTGGCTGGGAGCCAACCCCTTCCCCCGAGGTCTGTCTTCCCAAATGTCGCCTTGGATTCATTTCCAGAAAGTGGTTCCTAGAATTGTAGCTCTTCTTCTCTTTGATCTCCCATTGAGTCTGTAGGTGTTCCAACTGGTTTGATAACCATCTAGCTGAACTTCTGGGACCTGATGATATCTAGGTCTCCTACTCCTCTGCCATCTTGCTCCTCCCCCTGTTGCTCATTGTGGTTTAAATTGCTTTTCCTCTACGGCTAATGATGGTGAGTATTTTTTATATGCTTTTGATTATTTGTATCTCTTTGTTTGTGAAGCGACTGTCCTCTGCTCATTTTAAAAATCAGATTCTTTGACTATTCTGCATATAGGCTCTTTGTCAAGGGGTCCATTTCTGGATTCTCCATTTCTATGTATGCATTCTTAAGAGCAAGAAGGATATGAGAAAATATGTGTGTTAGATAAATAAACTTTATTTAGGAATGAGTTACAGTGTTGTCAGTTGAGTTCAATGCTAATGGATCAATAATATATATTGAATAATTTGTCTTTAAACAGAAACACATATAAAACAAAGTTTTATATTATTGAGTGGTTAATGAGAAGGTTTTGAGCAAAGGCTCACTGGAACCAATTGTATTTCTCCTAGGAGCAATGATGCCATATTCGCTAATTTAGTGTTCATGGCTACTTTACAGAACATAACTACCATGAATAATAAGATCCTACTATACATACATATATATATATATATATATACACATATATATATATGGAATCTATCTATCTATAATATATCTATAGTCTGTCTGAAAGAACTATATCTGTGTGCATATATATATATATATATATATGTAATAGATATATGTTATGTTGTATACACACACATACAAATATATATATATGTATATTGGATTTACTGACATATTTTCTATTTGAAAATCTTCATTTTTTTATTTAGATGACAGTGTCATTTCTCTTCATCCAAATAGAACTTTCTTCAGGGTATCTTGAAGAGCAAATCTGTTAGTAACAAATGCTAGTTTTTATTCATCTTAAAATGTCTTATTTTAGGTTTCAATTTTAAAAGATATTTTCACTGGATGTAGAATTCTGGATTAACTGTTTTTGTACATTAGCACTTTAAAAATGTGCCATTGTCTTCTGGCCTCTATTGTCTCTTCTGAAAAGTCAGAAATCATACTTACCATGGTTCTACTGTGTGGAATATGTCATTTCCTTTGGTGTGCTTTCAATATTGTTGTCACTGTCATTGGTTTTTCAAAAGTTTGAGTCTAATGTACATTTGTCTATTTTTCCATTTTTCCCTGATTTGGGTTTATTGAGCTGCTTGGACCAGTTGATAACTTTCACTAAATTTGGGAAGTTTTAGGCCATTAATTCTTCACATGTTTTTTCTTCCCCAGGTTTTCTATCCTTTTTTTTTGGAACTCTAGTTACACGTATGGTATTTTAAAAAATATCTTTCCACAAGTCGTTAAGGTTCTTTTCATCTTTCTTTAATATTTCTCTGTGTTCTTCAGATTGAATTTTTTTATCTACATTCAAGTTTACCAGCTTTTTTCTTCTCTCTCCAACCTTAAATCCATCCTTTAATTAAAAACTTGCAGTTATTTAGGATGCCTGGGTGGCTCAGTCATTTTAGTGTCTGCCTTTGGCTCCGGTCATAATCCCAGGGTCCTGGCATCAAATCCCACATCAAGTTCCCTGATCAGCAGGGAGTCTGCTTCTCCCTCTCTCTGCTTCTGCTGAGGCTTCTCTTTCTCTCTTTCTCTCTCCCCCTCTCCCTAATAGTAAATAAAATATTTTTTAAAAATTTCAGTTATTGTATTTTCTAGCTCTAAATTTTCCTTTTGGCTCTTTTTAGTAGTTTCAATTTCTCTGCTAGGAATCCCATCTGTCCATGCCATTTGCAAACATCCTCCTTTAAGTCTTTGAGTATATTTATGACCTCTATATCAATGTCTTTGTCTATTTAATTACAACATATGGATCATTTTAAAGTAGTTTCTAATAATTGCTTTTTTTTTGTATGAATGACTGTGATATAATAAAAACTAGCTAGTCTTTGTCCTGGTTTCTGGCACAGGACCCCTAAAACCCTTGGAACCTCCAGAGTGATAAGACCAACTGGTATGCCAATGAGATGACTCTTAGCTGAAGGCCTCCTAGATAGCTTCTGCACACAGACTGGTCACCAGAAAGACAAGTGATGATTAGAGGGTTGGGACTTTCAGGCCCACCTGCTGACCTCTGGGGAGGGGAGAACAAGGAAGGGGAAAGTAGCTAGAGGTTGATTCAGTTGTCAATGGTCAACAATTTAATCAGGCATGCCTACATAATGAAACCTCTATAAAAACCTCTAAACCATAGGGTTTGGAGGGCTCCCAGGTTAGTGAATACATGAAGGTGCAAGGTGGGTGGAATCCCCCTCTCTCCCCACCTCCCACTTCTAATTACTTGTCTTATGCAACTCTTCCATTTGGCTGTTTCTGAGTTGTACAGAAATAAACTGGTAATAGTAAGTAAAGGGCTTTCCTGAGTTCTAGGAGTCATTTTGGAGAATTATCAAATTGATTTATAGCTGGTCAGTCAGAAGTGTGGGTGGCCCTCTGGGACTTAAGACTGGCACCTGAAGTTGGAGCAGGTTGATGAAATTTAGCCCCTTAACTTGTGGAGTCTACACTAACTCAAGATAGTGTCTGAGAATGGGAGGATTGGTATTGGAAAAGATACCCTGTATTTGGTGTTGAGGGCAAACCTTCCACATGATGTCAGAAGTGGGTGTCAGAACCTGCGAGTCACATTTTCCTGCTTGTTCCCATGTTTTGTGAGTCACATATTTAGTGAAACTGGACATTATAAATGATATGTTGTAGATACCCTGGATTTTGTTTTGCTCCTCTGAAAGGTGAAATTTGTTCTGCAATTCAGTTAGCTTGGCAGGACTCAAACTACAAATGCTATCTCTTCTGTATAGAAACAGGAGCTGAAATCTCTGCTCAATATTTTAGCCTTCTAGATGCTGGTTGTTCTTTATGGACTCCCCTAGGATCTCCCCTAAATATAAGGGCTTTAGTCTACAGCCTAGGACCTGGTAGATTTTGTGTGCAGATTTGGGGTCTCAGCCTATCTGGGGATCCCTCCCTTCAATGATTTCCTTCTGACTGGTTGGCTATTCTGCCACCCACAGACATGTAATGCTGCAGCTTGCTGTCACTTGAGCCTCTTGTAGATTAGGCAGTACTTTTAGGTAAAACACCACTTGTAAATATCATCCCTCGCAGTTCCTCTTTCAAAGGAAGATGCCTCTCTAGTTTCTGCTTACTTTTGGTCACTTTCCTGAGCCCTCAATAGTTGTGTGTGTATTTGTGTTTAAATATGGTTTTCTATATTTTGTAACTGTTTTCTGTGAGTTAGTCGACCAACGTACTCCACCATTATTCAGTTCACTTGCTTATAATTTGAAAATGAAGTATGTCCTTGGTAGGAAAGAAGCAGCACCATAAATACATTATGAATGCTTATTATACATTCTATGGTTTCCATTAAGATCTGGGATTAGCTAGTTTAAATTTGGATAATCTGACCAATTTAGGTTTAACAACTTTTTTTTTTTAAGATTTTTTTTTAAAATTTATTTGACAGAGAGAAACACAGTGAGAGGGAACACAAGCCGGGGGAGTGAGAGAGGGAGAAGCAGGCTTCCTGCCGAGCAGGGAGCCCGATGTGGGGCTCGATCCTGGGTCTCCGGGATCATGACCTGAGCCGAAGGCAGTCACTTAACAAACTGAGCCACCCAGGCGCTCCAGGTTTAACAACATTTTAAAGAAACTTGCACCTTAATAGGAGAGGTTGTTCTCAGCCTCAAATAGAAAAGGGACACAATAATCTCCTTAATAAAAGTTTGATATTTTATTAGTTAACAAAAACTTTTATATACACCGCACTATAGTCAGAAAAGTAAATAACTTCATTAGCATTGTGGTGATGTCATAGGACACTGCCTGTCACCGTACTTGGAGATGACTTGCTCCTCATGTTTCTTTTGCTCAAAGCCCTACAGAGACTTCTAACAATGATCTACCACACCCAATGTCATCTGGGCCCTGTTAGCTCTCTCACTTACTTTCTACAACTCTCTTGTTTGGTCACTCTCCTCCAGCCATAATGGTCTGATTTCTCCAAACACACAGGCATATTCATACTTCAGAGCTTTTTCCCTTGCTATTCTCTCTGCCTGGAATTCTCTTCCCCTAAATAGTCTCCTTGCTGGTACCTCTTTTTATTTCAGGTGTGTGTTTAAAAGTTGTATTCCCAAAGCAGCCTTCAATTTCCACTATAGCTAAAATTAAACCCCCTCACACACACAAACACCCTTCTAGTCCTGCTTCCCTTATTACATATCTTTAACATGATATATAGTTTTTTATTTATCATATTTATTTTCTAGATTTATTTACTAGTTATTTATTAGAACATAAGTTCCACAAAGGCAGACATTTATCTCTCTGTATGTTTATTTATTGAATCCCTAGACCCTAGGATGGTATACCATGCACACAGAAGATGCTAAATAAATGTCTTGAGTGGATAAATAAATGAAATCCCCTTGATGGTATCTGGAACTCCATTGAACATTTGCCATTGAGGACTAACTTTCTCAGCCAACTCATATACACACAGGGAGCTTTTGGTATTATAGACATGTTGGAGCCTCATGCTTGCATTTTCAATTCACTTCCTACATTGGGAAATGTCACTTTTTATTATACCACAGGGAGTTGTGCATTATTATTATAAGACTAATACTATTACTAAGAATACCAATGAAACCCAAAATTTAGTCCAATGAAAATATTTCTGTGCTCTGACCAATGGTCCATGGCCCATTGTAATAGTACTTCGTTGGTCTTGTTATACTGAAATTATTTTCTTGTATTTATTATGCATGTATATGAAATATATGTATAAAGTCTCAATACAATCCATTTTCTTTTCCCAGTTTTTTAGTGGACTATGATAATGAAAGCATCCAACACCTGACTGTGTGACATAATGCAAACTGGAAAAGAAATAAAACACAGTGGCTTTAGCCAGTTAAGCACAAATAAGGAGTAAAATATGATTCTCCTAACAAAAAATTACAAGGGATTGTAATTGGCTCAGTTCTCTGGGGAACAAGAAAAACCAAAAGGGAAAATGTCAGAGGGGAAAGAAGACCGGCTTCTGCAAGAGTGCCTTTCTGCCTTACCTTGCATGCTTGGGCAGCTTTAATGAACCACCTCATCGCTGAGGGTCGCTGGCGCCTGTTTTGTTTTATGTCCAGTCCTTGACCTCAGGGAAATGACCTAGAAGTACTGGCAATGAGATTTCAAATGATGTTGATTACAGTAAATTTCAGCCCAGTGAAAGATCTGGTACCTTCCTCAAGTTCCTCTTGATGGGGTTTGACCTGTAATATTTTTACAGATAGCCACCATTGCGCATCAAGGGAATATGTGACTTGTGCAGCAGGACTCGTTTTCTCTGATTATCGAATCCTTGACAATCAAAATTACTTTCATTTTCTAATTCTGAAATGCCCTCAGGCAAGCCAACCATCCCTCCCCCTCCATGAGGGCTCCCTGGGCCCTCCAATTGTTTGCCAGCTCCTGAGCTGTGAAAAAAACATTCTAATTTGGTGTCCTACCCAGGTGACCTTAAAATGTCACTCTACTTTCTGTATGTGGGAGTATGAGCACGCAGTAACAATGCTAACAGCTACGCCATCCTCACTGGCCTCCCTTTACATCAATTCACACAGCATTTGTGATTTTACTAAAGGGACTGAGCCAAATCAGAAATCCTAAACTGGCCAGTGGAAACAGGGACAAATTAATGGATTGACCACAAAGTTAAATTCCAAGATCTGCAAGTTGCTGACTTCAGTTCCTACCTTGGATACTTGCCACACGAAAATGTGGCTTCTCTGAGTAAGCTTTCTTGACCATTACCAAAATTCTACCTCACTTCTCAAAATCTTGTTTTTGATATTTACCTCCTTTCATCTAGAGGGATTAATTTCTTTCACATTATTCTTCACTCTCTCTCTTCGCTTAAGTAAAAGTTACTTAGTTACTTAAATATTCCACTCTAACTTTAAGCAAACATGTTTTAACAAATTTCAAATGAAACTAAACAAATATTTACTGCAGAAAATATATAATAGCCAGAAAAGGGAAAAAAGAAAAAATTAATATTTCTATCACTCAGAGACAACCATTGATAATTTTTGGAAGTATTTCATGTATCTATCTTAAGTCATTCCTATATGTGTGTGTATGTATATGTAGGGGTGTGTGTGTGTGTGTGTGTGTGTGTGTGTATGTGTATGTATTCATTCAAAGAAATTATATATATAACTGTGTATATTTTAACCTACTTTAAAAAATAGTATCTAATACCATCTTCACCCTCAATAATTGATAATATAGTATATAATATTATATATATGTATATATACACATACAATATAAGCACCTATATCATAATGTTTATTGTGTTCTCAGAGAGGGAACATCTGTGATTTAGAGCATGGTCTCTGGATCCAGACTACTTACGTTCAAGCCCTAGTTCCACACCTATTAGTTTCATGGCCAGGGTAAATTGTATAATTTTTGTGTAACTCAACTTCCTCATTTATAAAATGGAAAAAATAAAAGTACATTTCTCATAATGTTCCTGTGTAGATCAAATCAATTAGTATTTGCATAGCACCTAGAATTTTGTCTGATACATAGTAAAGTATGATAGAAGCCTCCATTTGCATCATTATCATCATCATAATCATTGAGGGTGTTGAGTCTGCTTGGACTGCCAAACAGAATGCCATAGACTGGGTGCTTTAAGTAACAGAAATTTATTTTCTCACACTTGTGAACGTGGAAGTCGAAGATCAAGCTTCCAGAGAGCTGGTTTCTGGTGAGGATCCTTTCCCCGGCTAGCAGACATCTGCCTTCTTGTTGTATCCTCACATGGTCTTTCATATGGCCTTTTTTCTGGGGTGTATACTTCTGGTATTTTCTCTTGTTCTTAGAAGGAATCTAGTCTTATTGGATTGGGCCCTACTTTTCTGACCTCATTTAACTTTAATGACCTTCTTATAGGTCCTATCTCTAAATACAGTCATATCGAGGATTAGAGTTTCAACCTGTGAGTTTTAGGGAGACACAACTCTGTCTATAATAGGATGTATGCTAATTTAGTTATTGTTAGACATTGAGGTAGATTTCTGATTCTTACCATGAAGATACACTGCCTCAGTGAACACTATCAACTACTATTTCCTTAGTGTAAATTCTTATATCAAAGAATGTGTGGAATATTAAAGGTTTGAGAAATAGTGCCAAATTGCTCTCCAGAAATGTTTTACAAAATTGTATGTCCACTCGTATATGAAACTTATTTTATGTTTAATTTATTGCAAGACATTCAGTCCTTTTAGATATCATTAAAGTGTGGCAACTTCTCACCATCCCTGTACCTTCACCTCTCCCCTTCCCAACATACACACAAAGTTGTTCCCTTGAAAAGTAATATAACAGAGATAAGTCGGGAAAAGTACATGTTGGCCTACCCAATGTCAATGAGATTTACATCAATAAGCATTCTATTTACTGGTTTAAATCTCAGCAACAGAAATGGAAAATGCAGTTACAGAAAACCCTGGGACCAAGGCAGACAAAAACAGAAGAGGAATTTGGGATTTAGCCATCAAAAATTAAAATGGACATGTAAACAAGTAAGTTAGCCCAATACGCCATGCCTGTAGGAAAAAATATCTCAAAAGGAGCACATGATGAAGCAATTTGATTATTGAAAGAGAAAGTGAAAGCTCAAATTTCACAAGTCAAGTAATATTTTAATGGTAAAATAATTTAAAATACAACTTAAAAGGAGCCTGGATGGCTCAGTTGGTTAAGTGTCTGCCTTCGGCTGAGGTCATGATTCCAGGGTCCTGGGATCAGGCTCCATATTGGGCTCTCTGATCAAAGGGGAGTCTGCTTCTCCCTCTACCCCTCCACTCTACTTGTGCTTTCACTCTCTCTCTCATGCTCTCTCTCAAATAAATAAATAAAATCTTAAGAGAAAAACAACTTAAAAACCTACTATGAACATGTTCAAACATGAACAGAGAAGTGAAAGAGTACTACAATCAACGTTTTTATATATGCACAGCATAAGTTCAAATAGTTATTTTTTTAACATTTGCTTTATCTATATAGATATATATATATAATTTTTTTCTTAATAATTTGGAGATTGATACTTCACTGCTAGATACTACTGGATGCATCTCCCAAAGTAAGGGCTCTCTCCTAAATCCATCCTTGAAGCACTATCACACTTGAATAAAATTAGCAATACTTCCCAATATCATCTAGCACCTAGCTCCTACTTGAATTTCTCCAATTTTTCCTCAAATATTTTTAAAAAAGATTTTATTTATTCATTTGTGTGTGTGTGAGAGAGAGAGCAAGCAAGAACAAATAGGGGGAGAGGCAGAAGAAGAGAGAGAAGCAAACTCCCTGCAGAGCAGGAAGCCCAAGCTGGGGCTCAATCCCAGGACCCCAAGATCATAACCTGAGCCAAAGACAGATGCTTAACCATCTGAGCCACTCACACAACCCCCTCCCAAATACTTTTTAGAACTGTTTTCTTTAAACCAAGATCTAATCAAGTACCAGGCAATGCTGTTGACTTATCACTGAAGTCTTTTATAATTTTTCACCTAATGGGTTCACCATCCAATGGTGATATGATTGAACTTATTTCATTGGGGGATGCAAAGTAGAATTTTTGTTTTCATTTTAGAGTTGCTCTTGCATTTATTAGCTCAAAATTCTGTGTAAAAAAGAACTTTCTGGCATTAAAGCATTGTTTAATATGTCCGAACACATGCTTTATTCTTTTTTTTTTTTTTAATCATTTTCATATCAAGAACTTGATGGAAGAGATACTTCCAATGATGGTAAATGGTGTTATTTTCTCCTATTTTTTAGTATCATCATACATTTTAATGTCAATTTCAGTTTAATCTTATTTTTGATTCTCAAATTGTGAGATATTGCCGATGGGAGGTCTTTCAAGCTGTCTTTTTTGTCTTTTTGACGTAAGCTCATTTCTCTTTCACTCTTTCCTCACCTCCTCAAACTATAAAATACTCTAGGTTCACCTGTTTAACATCAGTTTGGGTTTTATTCATTTTCCCTTCAAAACTTCTTAACCTTTATATTTTCTAAGAAATGTAAATTAAAGAAGCAAATAAATGACTGTAAACTGGTATCTTGATCTTAGTTTGGGTTTTCCCAAAAGCAAAGTCAGACAATAACTTCATGACAGGTAAGTCAGTTGGGAGCTGATCTCAGGAAGCCAAAGTGAGGAGATAGGGAAATTGAGACATGAAAGGGGAAATAACAAAGCACATGTGTTTTGGTGACCTAGTTATCATTGTGGGCAACAAGCTCAACCCCCTGGGACCTTTTGTAAAGAATCTTGCAGGGCACCTGGGTGGCTCAGTGGGTTAAAGCCTCTGCCTTAGGCTCAGGTCATGATCCTAGGGTCCTGGGATCGAGGCCCGAATCGGGCTCTCTGCTCAGCAGGGAGCCTGCTTCCTCCTCTCTCCCTGCCTGCCTCTCTGCCTACTTGTGATCTCTCTCTCTGTCAAATAAATAAACGAAATATTAAAAAAAAAAAAAAGAATCTTGCAGAACAGAACATTAACTTCCTCAGAAGAGTCCACTGAAGAAATGGGGGGCTGAGATATTTATCCATGGTCCAGGGTTGCCCTGGAAGTATTAACTGCTGACTAGAGAAAATTCTGATATGGAGTAGAACTCAGGTGCTCAAAGTAGTAAATTATCAGTGTACTAAGGTTACAGATGAGTCAAGGAGATGGGGCAAAACATTGAGAACATCTACTATGTGGGAAAGTGAAGTTGGTGTCTCCTTGACAATATATATATGTTCTATTTCTTCCCTATTTTTCTTGACCCATGGTCTCTACCACTTTGAATGCCAACTTTATTTGGATCTAGAAGTGTTCAAATAGTCAGTTTTCCCTGCTTCTGCTGCTTTCTAAAATATGTCCATGGTGTTCTATGTCAAGTGAAAGGTTATATTTAGCTTAGATTGTTCCCTGAGCTTCACATCCACATTTCCAAATGTCTACTAGGTACATCCAGTTGGATCTTCCACAGGCTCTTCAAATCCATCATCTTCCAACCTGGTTAGCATCTTTCTCCTAAACCTGGTCCCTCTCCAGCAGTAGTATGCATGGCATTATCATCTATCCAGCTGCCAAAACCAGAAGTCTAGCATTGCCCTTGATGCTTAACTTTCACCATAAGCTTTCAATCATCTTTTGTGTCTTAAGTGCTTTTCAAACCTACCTATGTCTCGTCATTGCCACAGCCTCTATTTTATTTCTGGACACCATATTCTCTTACCTTGATTACCATGGCAGTCTCCAAACTAACTCTCCAATGTTGTTGCTTCTAATTCCTTCTCCTTACTGAAGACAGGTGATCTCTCTAAAAGGCAGCAAGAGCAACTGATCCTAACACTATTTTGTAGAATCCTTTGTTGATTTGTTTTCTTTAATTATAAAGCTGTCTTTCAAGTGGTTGAAATGCTCTTCTTGATCTAGCTGGTGTTTTTACCTCTCTGCCTTCTAGCCTGTCACCACCACACGCCCACACACAGACCTTGGGCACACTACTCTGGTTCTGGGGCTTCTCTCAGGTCCTCCAATGAACCATTCTGACTCCCTTTCTCTCTCTCCTTGTCTCTGTCTCCTTCCCCTCCCCCGGTACCCAACCCTACTCTCTCACCTTGAAACACACATCCTACATTTGTCCATCTGGCTGAATTTTATCCCAACTTCAGGTTTCAGAAGACATATATTTTAGTCCTCTGCTACATGCTCTCTCAGAATTTCACACTTCTTGTAACCACCTCTCATCTCAGTTTCCACATCTATAAATTAAATATAATAATAGTGTCCACCTTGCATAATGGTTGTGAGAATTAAAAGAGCTAACATATGCAAAGTAAGCACTCAATAAATACTTGCGATGATGATGATGGTGATGATGATGATGATGATGATGATGATGATGATGATATACCAAATTGCATATTTAATTGTCTGTCTTCCTGACTGGACAGAGAGTTCCAGGAGAGCAGCATTTTTCTCTCTCTCTCTCTTTTTCTTTTAAGATTGATCAATTTTTGAGAGAGAGAGAAAGAGCACATGAGAGCAGAGTGAGGGCCAGAGGGAGAGGGAGAGAATCTATAAGCAGACTCCTGCTGAATGTGGAGCCTGACATGGGGCTTGATCCCAGGACACTCAGCTTGTGATCTGAGCCCAAACCAAGAGTTGGACACTTAACCACTGAGCCACCCAGGGACCCCAGTTTTCTGCCTATCTTGTTTGTAACTACATCTCCCGCACTGTGTTCATTCTCACATGGCAGGGACCCAGTATTTATTGTATAGATAACTGGGTAGAACAGGGAGATGGTAGACTGAAGCAGGGTGATTTCCCAAAGGTTTAAGGAGATGGCAGAGAAATGAATGATGTGTTAATGACTGTCATGTTGGGAGAGGTGGGCAATTCAGGTGGTATAGGCACAGGTTTTCAGGGATAGTCTGTAGCAATCCCTTAAGAAGGGGAAATTTAATGATCTTATTTAATCTTCACAATGGTCCTGGGAAGACAGTGGCTTCACCAAAAAGGAGTCTGAGTAGTAGAAAGATTACATGACTGATCTGGCATTCCAAGTGAGTGACAGAATGAAGCTGTTTATCCAGGTTCTTGGCTTATTTCTTCCTTGCTATGTTCTGTAAAACTCAGGTGCTGCAGTATGTTAACAAATATTAGCAAAGGATTGGGGCACAAATAAATTTGAGGGCCACAGGAATCCAAAGTTGTGACAGTTGTGGTAATGGTCATTTTGCTGCAGGCTTCCTCAGAGACTTTAATGTGTCAGTATGAACTGTGACTCTCCGAGCAGAGAACATTTACAGGCTCACTTGAACAGAGATCTTGATGGTCCCAAAGCTCTCCTGGAAAACAGCCATGGCCCTTGCTTTGCCCTCTACGCATGTTGTCTACTTCCTCTTTAACTCCAAGATTTGGTCATTTCTGGTCTTTGAAGTCTTAAGTTTAGTAACCGAGATTCATTAGCAAAAACATAATCCCGTTTAATCTTCATGTGACTTAACAATTATTTGTTAAGGGTGTGTGATTTGCTTACCACAAACCATTAAAAAGTTCCTTTTCTTGTGACAATATTTCTACTGACAGAAGCAACAAAAACGATGACAACTGTACCATGCTTTGTTTAGCCCAAAGTGCGTTTATAGCTTACATCTCACTCGCTGCCTGATGGGATAGATGCAGTAGGGGTTATTGGCCCCATATAATGAGGCTAACAGGATATAATCCTAAGGAGTCAGGTGAATCACTCAGTCCCATGACTAGCCATCCACTGGGGTGTTTATTTTCAGTTTTCCTTCAACTTTCCAATATGGTAGATTACATTTTTTCACATTCACATCTGAAACAATGGAAAATCTATCACAATACTTGATAGACTGATGAAAGTGGAATGGACCTTGGCGATTTTTAATGGCAGTGTCCCATTTTATGTTTGAAAAGACTGAGGTAAAAGGAGGCTCACTGATATGCCTAACGTGCCCTTACTGCTGTAAATTTGCCACCCAGCGATAAGGAATGCTCTCTGCTATCCACCTTCCACTATCCACTATCCAAATCATCTCTGATTTTTAATTCTATCACTGTTTCATGAGGAGTACATTCATTTTATTCCTGCCTTAATATTGGGCCTGAACCCACTCAGAGGTCTGTTTGTGCTTATCATTACTATCCTGAGTGGTTTTCGTTTACTCCTCTATTGTCTGAAGAGATTTGGAAAGAAGTCTCGAAACTGTTAAGTCTTCACATTGCAGTGATCTTTAAGACCCATAAAAGATTAATTACCAAGGGAACCTATAACTTTGCCTGATCAGAGTAAAAAGTCTATTTTTATGGCTGCCTCTGTTTTATCCTCTATAAATTTTATAATAATGATTAGGCTCAGAGGATGAACATAATTTACATACATCAAAATGTCTCACACTGTCCTTATAGCCTGAGAAACACACCTGAAGCAAGTAGGGGAAGGAGAAGGCTCCCAGGCTCTCTGAGACATTAGTCAATGGAAGCTCTCTCAGGCAGAGAGAGACACACAGAGACAGAGAGACCAAAAGAGGGAGACTGAGTGGTGACAGTGATCTCCCCTAACTGCCGTCGTGTGTTCAGCAGTGTGTTCTTCCTTCTTCTCCCAGGAAGAATGCTTTCTGCACTTGTCAGAAATACACTCACTTCAGCTTTTTTCTCCCTTCGCCTAGGTGATCAGCTTTCTTTCCCAGAAATGCTTTTTCTCTTACACTGACCAGAAACTCTTTAGAAGTGTCAGCACAGGAAGGACTTTAGAGAATGTTGCTCTTTAACATGACTGGTTTCTCCCACCGGTGCCCAGAATATGTTCAAGCCTATATATAGACATGGCGTGTGTCCCCTGAGTCCCTGCGGCACCTTCCCTCACCTCTATCCTCCCACTTATTCTACCTTGGATTGATTTTGCCTCCTAGCGAAGAGTTAAAGGTTATCAAGCAGGGATTTAAGTCGGGGCATGCTGGCAGAGGTGTACCAAGGCAACGGCAGCTACAAATAGCATATGGTACAAGCTTTCAGGGTAAACATCAATTTCTCCAATTTGCTATACCCTGAGAACCTTATAAGCCTAGCGAATGAATTGTGAGTGTGAGTTTTGCGCTAGATGGATGGAGCAGGGTTGTTTCTATAAAGCTCTGTTAATGTACACGGAGTCTTCTGCTGAAATATCACGAAGGAGTAAAAAGTCACAGCTGTTTGATTTGCTGACCTCTTTACATATGCCAGTTTCAATCTTCCTGGACAAAGGCTGCCTTGCAATCTCTCGCCTGGATCCAGCTTCGTACCAATGGGAGAGGTGTCCAGAGCTTGTCCCCAAACACCAGGGCAAAGGCTCTCCTTTCCCCTCTCTGCTTACTGAAACCCCATCTTCATCTTCAAATGCACTACCTGGTCTTCAGCTCAATACATATATATTTTTTTAATTTTTAAAATTTTATTTGAAAACTGGGAGCATGCAATTTAAATAATCCATGTCATTTTATGAAGGACTTTATAACCTAAATCATTTACTCAGCTTTAGCAAATTTCCCACAACTTTCCAGCATACATGACAAGCTTTGATAATGACTTAAGTTTCTGCATTTAATTTAACAAATACATTTTTTTCCTTCCAGATATCTCTGGTTTACAACTTCACCAACTGGCAACTAATTTGATTCTCTGGGGAACTGTGTAGGACTTTATGTTCACAAGTAATGATTGTAAGAGATAACGAAATTCAGATAATCGCACATATTGAAAATAAATAGTTTGCAAGTGTCTGGATTCACTGAATTCAATTTAAGAAGAAAACGAGCACTTTGAACAAAAACATATCATTTTATGTATTTAAATGATCATGTACTAATTTGGGTTAAAAGAAGATATCATAAGGTGAAATTCAATGTGAATACCAAGGCACATTATAACAATTCATGTCCAACTGTTTTCCTCAGCTCTTTCCACTCTTTCTCAGAGAATATCCATGAACAGTCCTCTATATCCAGAAATATTTTATGTTTCTATGAGTATCTGGAAATAGTTTCTGTTTCTATGAGCTCCCCTATTTACCATAATAGGTATGAAGGTCTTTCTATGTGCTAAGCACTGTGTGAAGTGCTTTACATGGACTATCTTATTACTCTTCTAGAAGATAGCGATAATTATTATCCCCATTTTATAGATGGGAAACTAAGGCCAAAGAGAAATAACTTGGCCAAAGTCATAGAACTACTAAGTGCTGGGGTTTCGATCCAGGTCAGCCCAAACCCATTCAGAAATTTCATGCTTTGTATCTGGGCTTTAAGATCGGACATAGCTCCCCCAGAGCTGGATGTTAGTTCTGTGTCTTTGCTTCCCCTTGTGTGCCCAATACCCCAATATCTGTCCATTTTAAAGAGCTAAAGCAATCCTAAGAAAATCCAGAATAACAATATAAAACTGGCAGGCCTAGAAATGCAATTCTCCCAAGGGAGACTCAGCTTTTCTTCTTGATGATGTTAAAAGACTGGAATGGGATAATTTAGTTTAAGGACAACCTTAAATAAAAGTTTCATTTATCAGAATGAGTATTCCTACAATAATGAGCCCTGGATTGAATTTTAGAACCCTCTTTATGCTTTGTTAATAACAAAGCTGTTATAAAAAATAATTTGATGAGACAGTCTGTTGCAGTGGTGTGACTTAGCTGTAAAAAGGGTTCCTTAGCCTGGTGTCTGAGCATACCCAACTTATGTAATGCTAACATAATGGATTATGCATATTGTATCGGGTTGAAAAGGAAACCCAGTGAAGTATTACAGCAATTTTAAAAATATATATCAGGCTTGTTCAGCACAGATATTTAAAATTTAAACCTGTTTAAATATTCAACTGAAACTAAAATAAAATTTTGAAAAATGGTATTCAATAGAAAAGCTCCATTAAGAATAAAAATGCTTTTCCAAACCCATTTAGTTCTAATAGAAACCCAGCGAGTGAGGGTTTCGTCGATGCAGCACTGGCCAAGGGAGAAATTACACATACGTTTGGGTAGGAGGAAATCAGCTGGACTTCTTGTGGCCCAAGCTTCCCTTGGAAAAATAAAAGAAAAGGGAAGCTTCAGACCTACGCTTGGATCAGGCCACCCTTTGTTTAAAATGGTCTGGAGTTTTCTTAAATAGCATCTTCTCATGTGTTCCCTTCTTTCAGTGAAACCTCATCTCACCTTCTCCGTCAGATGTCATTCTAAAAAGAAAAAAAATTGGCACTTCTTGCTGCAATATCAGGATACTGATCAACTCTCCTCCTGAGAGTCAAGCTTTATTTCTCTGATAAATATCCTGCAGGATGTTTTTATTCAATTAATTGGAATGAATGCTTACACAGAAATGTACCGCTTTATCAGGGTCTGGCTTGGGCTGAGGCCCAGCATTTTTGTTCCTGAGTTCTCCTGACAGCAAATGCTTGAGGATTTTGAAACAGAATTAAAATAATCAGCAAGAATTAGCCAGTTTGGTGACTGCACTCAAATAACAAACACGGAGAAGTAAACAGGGAAATATGGGCACAAGAAAGGGAGCATTCCAGAGATGGAGGGAAGGCTTTTAGGAGACATAAAGTGGAGGGTATTATGGGAAGAAATATAGGATAATATAAACAGAGTCTCTAATCTTGAGGACTGTAAATCCCTTTTCCTTAATTGGTTTAGAAACTGTGGTCTGTAATGTGAGACGGAGAGCTCGGGCTGCCTTTCTTCTTTGCTGCCCGGAATCACATTAAGTGGAAAACAATAGCGGGGCTGACAGCTCCCTTTCTGTGGGGCACTTAGAGCTAATCTGCTATTGAGACTAATACAATTACACGGGATTAGAACGCTGCCAATGTACTCAGATTGGAGGATTCTCTTCTAGGTGGGGGAACCTGGGCGCTCTCAGAGGAGGGTCTGGGGGTTTAACAGGAGTGGTGCATCAAGTCTACAGTCCTCCTAATTCTTCTAAAATCCAGGGAAATAACCATGACTTTGTAATTCACTCAGGATTTTATCAATTCTAATCCAAGCAAAATTCTAGTTGGAGTTTTTGCCTCGGTGGTTTTATACCAATTTGGGTTATTTCTAAAGACTTAGAATATAATCTAGAGATTTCCTTACAGGAGTGCACCTTTCTACTTGTTCTCCATGTGTGTTTCACCAAGACAGAGGGGGAAGCTGTATTTAGGAATTCGGCAATCACAGCTGGCCAGATAGTCATTCCCTGTATCTACCTGTACTCCATTTGCACACTTCAACTCCCAAGTAACACGGGGATTTTTACAAAATGAATATGGAAATCTACCTGCACTGGTGAGCTAGTTCAAAGTTTTCTTTTTCCTTTTTAATATTTTTTTACTGATCTCTAGGCCTGATGTGGGCTCAAACTCCCAACCCTAAGATGCAGTCACACGTTCCACTAGTTTCACTACCTGAGCAAGCCAGGCGCTCCTCATTCAGTGTTTCCTTAAGCATCCCCAGGAAACTGACCTTGGTCTCATGCCACACAAAGGAAACGTGTGATATTGATCAAGGGAATACGTGAGAATGACCCAATACTTTGACAAAATATGTCCTCCTTATGAGCCTTAACAATGATCTCCAACAAAATGAGTATACTACATATTAGCCATCTATTGCTATGTTTCTCTATCATTCAGTAACTAGTTTCAGTTACTTTTATTCTTAAAAAATTTAAATAGA